>BMAO01031337.1:0-23032 GCA_019973975.1 Trichonephila clavata
CCCACACCCAAGTTAGCTTTTGAGTTTGACACCCTTACTGTAGGATGTAGCATTTCCTTGCGGGTCTCAGGGGTGTTAATTTTGTCTCGAGAGGTAAAAATATAAACATTTTCAAACAGGTATACTTCTTTTTAATTTAAATTAAATAATTCGAATCGTTTACACATCATTTACAAAGGATTATGGTTACAAAAAATACAAATTGTTTGAAATATAAAGATAATTTTAAAAAATTATAAGCGTAGGCAAATATGAAATAATTTTGTAATAAATATTAAGTAATTTTTGCGTTGCGCACGCTATTTTCTAAAATAATAGTATTTGATGTATAAAACTTTTCATAATTATAAAATGTATCAAACTCTTTAAACCCTACTTATTTAAGGATAATATATCTTTTGCATTCCAAAATATTTGAAAAATTTTGAAATTTAAAAAAAAAATTGAAATGTAATTTTTTTTTTATTTTTTAAAAAAAATATACTTTATTATATATTTATTTAAAAATACTACGGTGTAATGAGAATACCTTTTTCTTTATAAATCAACTTATTGCTAGCAATTAAAGCCACTACTTTAGAAAATAGCATGCGCAACGAAAAATTTAAATATTTCTTATTTTAATATGGTTTTAATTTTTAAAATTATGATTACATTTTAAACATTTTACATTTTTCTGAATCCCCTTTACTTTATGAATATTGTGTAAACGATTCGAGTTATTTAACTTTAATATCAAAGAGTTATAGATATTTGAATATTGTTTATATTTTCAGCCCTCCAGAGAAAGTTAACACCCTAAGACCCCTTCTGCCCATACGAATTTAAAATGACCAATCGGCGCATTAACTTTAGTTAGAACTTAACTTTAGCATATTCTATTTCTTGAACTTAATTTTTAAAGAAAAGTTTCATTCCTTCTTAAAACACGCTGAGGAAAAATAAAGCTTTCTACTCAGAAATATCTACGGCCTCAGTCAATCCTGTCAACTACTACCTCCATGAAAACAATTTTGTTTCTCATGACTACACGTGATGCTTTTTATGAGCGAAATATCCAAGTCAATGTTTATGTCATTCCAGCCATTACCATAAAGAAATGGGTTTTCTGGATTGCACACATCTTTTTCTGAACGCTTTAGTAAAGTATTCTTCATATTTTCCTTGCAGTTCAGGGCTTTGGTTTCTTGTTCTGTAAATATCTCAATTGAGTGTGGTAAGGGAGAGTCCGGAAACGTTTCGGACGTGATCTGGTTCACTACTGCTGTTAATATTTCCGCTCGATTGAGGATTTTGCGCCTTCTAGTGAGAGAGTGAGTGAATATTAAAGCTACACGAAGGCTTTTGGTGACGGACTTCGTAATTTTTAAACCTAGTTAAGTGACGAGGGTGATCCCTGAGCTGGAAACCCCTTCTCCTAACTTCCACACCACACCAACGGTAGGATGTTAAGGCTCGAGATATTCAACGTGCATCGGCTATGTCTGCTCTGCGTGTCTTTACTGGGCTCGAGATGATGACACGCCAGCTGCGAGTCCTTTACCTTGACCAATAGACTACCGTGCTACAAAATGTGAAAGAGAAATGTTTTATAAAAGACAACGGATATTAAGAGTGTGATTTCATGAACGTTAAATGCTTTTCCTCAGTATCAATGTGGCACTTTTTACACTTTAAAAAATTATAATTTTATTTTTAGGAGTACTTTTTAAAGCAATATAGTAATGAAATATAAGATTGTAGTTTCGTGATCCATTTACACTACTTCATTAAATGGTAGCGTGAGGCAAACGCAGCTTTTACCCCGAAAGGCATTTTAATCCAAATTGAGTAAACATAACATTACATTCATTAGAACAAATTGGCTCTTCATAGCATTTTGCTTCAGAAAAAGTCTAGTCCCGTGCTTTGATAAAGGTTCTTAAAATGATCATCTTTTGGGTGCGGCTGCTCACACAACCCCTTTCGCTGTAATCGTCTAAAGTAAGTACATTCAAACCATTGTTCCGCCAACTCCAGCATTCCCTCTTTCAAAAGTCATCTCAGTTCATTTCCTTTGGCCTTTGAGGTGCGGCTTTCTCATCAACCTCTTTTGAGTGTTTTCGAAGAAAACTGAAGTGGAAGGTAATACCAAAAATTGAAGAAGATCGAGAAGGTCCCATCAACTAGCGAGTCGACCCCTTAAAATCCCTGAGCGGTCCACTTTCATGCCCTCAATCATTTATGATTGGCGATTATAGCAGATCTGCCAATGGCTCCCCTCACTTTAGTCCAACTCCATTGGTGCTTGTGGACTATAGACATAGCATGTCTGAAACAAACGTCGGCGTCGTTTCTGGTTTACAATAGAAAGGGCAATTAATTTCCCTGTTTATTTCATACTGTGGTTATGCCTTATCTGAGCATTTCGACATTATTTTCTAATCAAAATAATTGTGATCCACATGTGCTAAGCGACCCCACAAAGGAAATTGTTCACAGAAACTTTCTTTCTATAGATCGCTGGGGCTAAAATTGTCTAGGTGTTAGATTTAAGAGAAAAAAAGGAGTGGTGACATCAAAGCCTTTTTCAAAGCTGTCTCACTTCTGTTATCTCCGGCATTTTTTGAAAGGTACAATGTCTCACCTGGGCAATCTTAGTCACCTTGTACGTGAAACTTGACAAATACTGTTGGAAAGTGTTCTACTGAACGGCCGACGTCACGTGTAAACCAATTTAAGTATATTGAACTCTGTTCAATTATTATTAAGTTTTCATATATTCCACAATTTATAATTTTAATGTTTATTAATCAGCTGATGAAAAGGACTTGGGAAACTTTAAACAATTTTTTTTATTTGTGAACTTAAAAATTTTATTTTAACATTTTATATAATGCTTCCATTCAGGAAAATCAATGATACGAAATGAAATTTTGCGCTTGTTTCTCAAAAATTTTTAAAAGTTTAAAATTTTTTAAGAAAATTTGGAATTTTTTAAAATCGTACTCTTTTTGTATTTTTTATTTTTTTGGCATGAAATTTTACTGTAATATTCTTAAAAATGATTTAAACAATTTTAGAGTGATCGATTTAGAATAACTTAATTAGCTTTAAGGAAAAAAAATAAAACGTTGATGTGTGTGCATGCTAAAATTCAACGAAACAGCCCATATTCCTTACATTTAAATTTTTTTTTAAAGAAAAGATATTTATTGTTGTTGTGTCCTTCCCCGAAGGGAAGGAAAGAAAGTTACCAGAGTCTGAGAAAGTTTGGATACATGGCGACACCACCTATCTCCATCTTCACAAATTCGGCATGGAGCTGGAGGGGAGAGAAATATTCTCCAGACTCCTGCACCCATGATTTCTGCTGTGATCGCCCATAAGATTTTTGGACCCACTGATTTAACGAGCACGTACTCCGTGCGTATTCGAAGGGTATTTGGTGGCATTAGACATCGAACCCAGGCCTTCGGGTGTGGAATCCGATGTTCTAACTTCTAAGCTACCCACGGACAAGGTATTCATTTTACTACAAAATGAACCCTAATTTTGTTCCATGCTTTATATATAACACACAGGCAAAAAAATTGAAGTAATTAGTAAGTAATTTTGAAAAAAGTAACGTTTTGAATGCAGTCTCTAAAGTATAAAAAAAACACAAACTGAGAAAAAAAAACATTTTAATTACTTATAATTCTGAAAGGATTATTGTAATAAGTTTCAATAAACTTAAAATATCTTTTTAAGACATTAACTATATATTTTCTTTAAAATAAGTGTATTTTCATTTGATTTCAAACCAGACTTTTTAAATGAATAATCAATTTTATAAGAGTACTAATTGCACACGAAATTCAAGGAAAAATTTTGGAAAAAATTTTTTCTGTCATGGCAGAAATTTTAGTTTTCTTCTTTACATAATATTGAAATATTAAATTTGCATGAGAAACATATGAGGAATAAGAACTGAAATTATGAAATTATTAGTATAAAATGCCTTAATTCAAAAATTTTACTCGCACACATTTCACGAAGGAAAAAAATTATATTTTTGTAACACATCAGTAAAATATGCTGCTTTATATATATATATATATTCATTTTTAATAGCTATTATTTCTCTTTTTAAAATAAATTATTTTATCTAAAAAGGCAGCGGGGTTGAATTGCCTAATTTGTCGGCTCACATTTTTCACTTGTCATTTTTTCCGAATTCTAATTTCTCGGCATAAAAAATAGAAATCAAAATAAAATAATGCAAAGAATATGACTGAATAAAAAATATAAAATACGATATTTTGGTCACTTTAAATGTACCGAGTCTCCTAAATTTTCGTATTGTATGAAATCCTCTTGGAATTGCTTATTAGAATTAAGTTACAGGTAAAATATCTTTCGGTTAATTAAATTTATATATTTTTCAAGAAATATTTTAAAAAATGGCTTGCCAGCTCACACACAGATGTTGTCCTCGTCACTTGACTTTGACACAATATACAAGATTCGTCACTAATAGCCGTTGTTTTGCTTCAGATTGTGACGTTAACCCGGGAGCGGGTAGGCATTCTACACTGACGCTAATCGTCACTCGGGGAGAACGAGTCACGACAACCCTTTTTTTACAAATTGTTTTTATTGTACATGATAAAAATAGCATAATGACAGTGAATAGTTTAGTAAGAGAAAGTATACTTACATATTTTTGAGGACGTTTCAATTTTTCATTGATAGTTTGAGTAAAAACATCCCTCAAACTGAACCGAGATGTGCGTGACTTTAATAAAGGACACAAATCACAAAAACCTTTTGCTAACACATTGCAGAAATGCTGGGAAAACTGTCATATTTTGTTCCAGTTAATGTAGTCTTGTTGTCCTTTGATGATCGACAAATAGCATGTTGAACTTTTCTTGTTTGTGTCCTTTTGAAAGGGCACAGTGTGTCTTGTGGTACACGTTTCTTCATATATTTCTTGATGGAGTTCTTTGGTGTTATTTGAAAAACTCTCCTTCCACTACTCAAACATTTCATGTTTATTGTTTTCTCAAAAATTTGTTTTAACTATCATAATTAATATCCATAATATCCATGATTTCTCTTGCTTGATTAGTTTCAACTTCATCCAATAGAAATCGCACATTTACCGATTGCTATCTTCATATTCTGCTCATATACATTTATAAAAACATAATAAATCGTACATTACAACAATCAAAGCCACTAAGTCGAGAACAGGGGGAAATTATAGCCTGCTCATAGGAAATCTATTAGGGAAAAAAAATGGTTGCGCGAGGAACTTAGTCACCCCGAATACCTTAAGATTGTAAAAAACATTTGCCGTTCTTTAAAAAGAGGGAGATATGTGACAAATACATGATAGTTCCCATGAAGACTGTTATATAAGAGAATACTGATAAGGTAATTGATAAAAAATTTCAGAATTAAAAATTTCATTATCTTGGGGTGATTGTGTGCCCTGGCTGACCTCACCCTGGTTAATACATAAATGCCAACATTTCTATGGATCCCATCATATCTGCGCTGTCTTTAAAAATTCAGTGTTTAATTTGCATATTAACAAAACTAAGTGTGTGTATGCTTACACAAATATCATATTAAATTACGCAAACTCCATCATATAAATTCATCCCTATACGTATTCTAGGAGAATAATTCTAGATATGTAAGACATCATTAAAAATATCTCCAGCCAGGGTTGAAACATCCCTTTCTGAAAGGTTAATAATTCACCTCTTGTATTCACGCAGTGACTATGATCTTAATGTCAATCTGAAATATATCAAAGGGGGAAGAGTTGAAATTTACCACTCTTCTAAACTTTATAATTAAATTCGACTTTTCACAATGTAAGGAATATCTTTTCTGCCCTCGAATTAAATGAACGTTTTAGAGAAACTTCAATTCAATTTTAGACTCAGATAAATGGAAAATACTCGGTTTTGAAACTATACATTGCTCAAAAATATTTTTTGATTTGTAATAACGAAGTGCAGCAGACAGTATAATGCAAGCGGAAGGGGGGGGGGTGAATCGGAACTAGATGCCCCCCCCCACATAGATGGAGGTCTAGTCGAGTAAATTCGTCTGCTCTTTAGTTAAAGCATCTTTGCCAAGTGATAATTGATTACAGATGAACGTAGAGTTGATATTTCTTGAGATATATTTAGATAGCGGCTCCTAATTACTACAATTAATGAAATGGATGAAAAGTCAATCGTGTGATGAGATGAAATGAAGAAGTTGTGGTTCTTACGTGTTATCGCAACAATCGCCAATGTTCATGATAACTCGCCAAATTGGCAATCCCAATTTCGCAAGCGTGCTATGCAATGAATGTGCTTCGTTTAAAAAAACGTCGCTAATAGGTTGCGTTAATACGTATGTACCGAAATTGTTTATAACGTCGCTATTCAACTATGTGAGAAATTAAGTAATTACTTATAAGTTTTAAATAATTTAGGTTTATAAAATATTTTATGGTGAGATCGATGACATTTTTTAAATAAAATTTCCTTTTATTGTTTTTTTTTGGCATCAATTGAAATAGAAAATATGCTATTTAACAATTTTTTGCAGATGACATGGCAACTCAAGACAAAAAGGCAGTCTTTTTTCAAATTATCACTCAATCCTTATCTGACTCATTTCTTGATGACACGGAATTTTAATTGAAATAGAAATCGACAGGTTAAAATCAACAGGTTTAAGTTTTTCTATGGGTTTTATTCAAATACAGGAAAACGCTTTAGAGAGAAAAATTCATTCTACTATATAATATTTTATAAATGAAATTCAATGTTGGTTAAAGCCGACGCGAACAATAACCAGATAAACGCCCATTAAACTAAACTTAACTCAATAGCACAAAACTCCAAGCGGTCCAATAACTACTGTGCCAACTCAGTATATGTGATTTAGGCACTGAGGTGTGTGAGCAGATGTTCCAGTCAGGTTGCCAGTCTGACGGGAAACCCCTAGTGTTGAGTTCCAAAGAAGCCTGGTGCTCAATTATAGACCCACTGAAGGTATGACAAGCTGAGTCGGCCTTGCCCAGCCAGGGATTGAACCCCAGACATTTGGCGTTGAAGAGCGAAATGCTGCCACTGAGCTTCAAACATATATATATATATATTAGTAGAATATCGCTAATTCGAAGTATATGCTGAGTCCCTAGAAAACTCTTGATATTTCCAACTTAAACAATAGGTTTTGGTGCACTCAATATTTCGAAGTAAAATCTGCGGTTGGTCAGGCTTCAACACGCGATAATTCGAAGGTACGGTATTTTATATAGCTCTCGATAATTCGAACACTCACTATCATGTCCTGTAGCAAATAGGTCGGATCTTACATGTTTTGTGTTGCATTGTCTCTGTGTATCTCCCTTATTACATAGTCCCTTTCATGACCATTTATCAGCCATCCCTTCTTTGTGTTTCACGGTTCCTCAAGCAAAAATACGCTTTTATTGGTTTCTTTCTTCAAGTGGACAATAGACCGGCCCCACTTGCTGTCAGCCGTATACATCTTTCGTTTAATACGTGGCCTTGCTACACATGCATTCAGAAAGGACGGACCGCTATTGGGAAGAAGAGATGTGTAGGATTGTGTATTTTGTTTCGGAGTGACATGACGACTTATGACTCATCTGTGGGATTTATGGTATGTGGCACCAGATAGGGCATGGGCTGGACTGGACCCTGACTTGAAGAACAATTGGTGTCCGGCACAATGTCTGAAGGAACCAATGATAGATTAAACAGAGTTTTAGTTAAAAATAGATTAATTATGTACAGTATGTATTATTTTAATAATTGTTTTTAGTTCATACAGGGCATTTAATTTCCTCCATTAAATAACCTTTTAATACAGGACATTTAACTTCTGTATAATGTTTATACAATATAATTTGTACATTTTAAAAATTCTTAAGAGTAATTTTATACATGTATACAATTGTTTTTATTACATGTTTTCAAATTTAAATGTGTAAGAAAAAAATTTCTTTTCGTGTATTTTGGGAGATTTTTCCTACTCTCTTGGTAATTGGAGCTCTTAATAATTCGAATTTTTTCAATGGTCTTTCCAACTTCGAATTATTAAGAGTCGACTGTATATGAGAGCTTAACTTTTTTTCTTTTTGGGAGGAATTCACGACGAAACATTTCCCTGCTTTTACTGCAACAAGAAATTCTTATGTGTTTGGTTTTGAGTATAAGTGACGAACTATCATCATTTAAAGGAAATAAAAGAAACGCTTTTAGGCTCTTTTCGGAACACAAATATTTATTCCTCTGAGGGAAATAAACTGTATATTTTTTGTGTGTCTAGACGAACAAATGACTCTTCTTGGTTATTTCTGGTCCACGTTAAACGTGAGAAGATACCCATTTGCTTATTATTTTACTCTTTCGTCAGTGGATTGAATATTCCAGTATTACCTACATTTGTCTGTGTCGCAAGTTGTTTTTTTAAAACTCCCCTAATAAAATTGCAATGACTTTCTGAATTTTAAAGCATCATTATTTTTTATGAATCTATTAGATGTTTTGAAATTTAAGTTTGCTTCATTATACATGGTAAAATATCAGCAGTCCGAGTTATCAAAAGTAAATTCCTTTCACTTTGGTGCTATAAGTACCGAATGGGCAAAATGTCCTTAAAAACTTTAAATATTAATAAAACCCAGAAAATTAAAGCAAATAAAAAATGGTTTGCAAATTTAGCATCGATAAGAAAAATAAAAAAATAAAAGATAAGAAAAATAAAAGAAAAATATTAAGATAAGAAAAATAAAAAAAATCGGAGAAAACCCGATAGGTGGCGTTTTGTACATAAGTGAAAGCAAAGATTCGCAAATATTAGAAGTAACGTTACCAAATTATTTATTACAGCATCATGTGCTTCACATATCCACCACCACAAGGGATGACATATTCCAAGCCTGTCACAAATCCAGCAACGGTAAATGTGCAGAATGTCCGCCTGTATACATGGCAGATCTAGGTGGATCACATCTTTCAATTCCAACAGATTGAATGGACGGGATTAATACACCTAGGAATTTTAATTTACCCACAGCCAAAAGTCTACCGGAGTCAGATCTGGAGACCGAGGAGGCCATGTAAACTTGAAACGTTTGCTAATGATTTTTAGACTTGGTCGTCTGGATCTTACGCGATCCTCGAGCGATCCAGTGTCCTCAAATCGCTCAACATGTTTCATGAGGCGTACCACTGTTGAAGGCCCTTTTCCAGTCTTCACATTTTTCTGAAATCAGAATTCACGCAGTGCAACAGTCGCTGATCCCTTGTTCTTGGAAAACAGTTTCACCAACAAAGCTGTGTCTTTCTCGTTCAGCGTCCTTGTTTACTTAGTTGGCATGCAAAGGAGAATTAGATCTTGATCAAAAGCATCAGTATATTTGTAATCGCTTGTCTCATTTCCATATTTCCAACTCAGTCGTTTGTATGAGCGCCATCGGTCGGCAGGTTTTTTTATATCTTAAAAAAATTCCCGTGACTTACCGATGCTAAACCTGCAAACCATTTTTTATGTGGTTTAATTTTCCGGGTATTATAAACTTTTAACGTTTATACGAACTTTTTGCCAACCCGATATTTCTCTGTAGAAATTATTTCTCCCTTATTCATTTAATTTGAAATTATTTTATGGTTTCTTATTTTAATCTTTTATAAAATGGGACATTTTCTGAAATCTAGAGTGTTTGAAAAGTATGAACTACACTTTCAAAATTAATTACATATGAACAAAGATTTTCTCTTTCTTTTTCTTATGTTCCCTAAAGAAAATATTAAAGTTTCTGTTTAATGAAATACAAATTGGATGGTGCAACTTCCTCTTTTTACAGCATTCTCGTTTAAAAATGGCTTCATCGCAAAAACAAGCGCAAGTTGTAGCATGGTTTATCGGATTTACAATACATGTAAAGCATAAATGGGGTACTTCCCTATTGGAGTTTGAAAGAGAAAAAGTTCTCCGGTATGTGATTGCCAGAATGATAAAGTCTAATGCCATATCCGCCTTGGCCTCGTAATTCGATACTCGGTGAAGTGACCTGAACTGGCACTCCCTCCCCAAGCTACCACATCACAGCAACGGGAATATTGTGAGTCACGACAGATTAAACTTAAATTAGCGTCTGTACACGGCAAATCTTTAGACACATTAGGGCTTTAATTCGAAACACATTGGTAAAGAATTCATGATCTTAGCCACTATAGCCATCATGAATCAAACACTAGGGTTTCTGATTTTCTGGTTTTTTTTCTTTCCCGGTAATTACCTGCAATGTAATTATCCTTCCCGACAAAAAACATCGAATATTCAAAAATTTTAAAATTATGTTTTTTTAATTTTAATTTTGTGACGGGTTCTTACGCGTTTCACTAACCTTCTCATATATTCTTTAATATTTTATTTATTTCAACCAATCTCCACCGGGAGCCAAAGCGTGATTTATGCAAGTGAGATATTTTATATAAGTTCAGGTTTAGCGAGTTAGAATCGAGAATGAAATGAAATGAGAAAGTGTTTTCAAGTGTAAACGTAGATGTTATGAATAGAATCCAACGCACCGTCGTGGATAAAATTAATTCGTAGTAGAACTTCGGGAATAGCTGAGAAATAAGTCGCCTCTTAAAAGAAGAATCCTGACCTTAAGTTGATCCAATCAAGATCCTAAAGAACCAACTAGACGAACCTGCCATAGCATAAGAAATCAGTTTAGTTTTATAGATTACAATTAAGTATAAGTGTGTAGCTGTAATTGTACGCGTCGATCTTTCGTAGATTCAGATTAGATTCCGTCGTTCAAGATTATTGAACCCTTCTCATTCTCCACTGTGTTTTATTGTTCTTAAAATTGAATAGTATTTGTGTAATCCCTTTAATTAAGAAAAATCATTAAATAAGATTCATTTGTTAAAATGACTACTGAATTCATTAACCATTCAACATGTTCGGATTCAGGTAATACCGAAGGGGAGTTGATAATCTTAGAGGTAGCAGGAGGCTACGACAATTTTTATTTTAATGAGCTGTGGATTAGTGTTTTACCATTGCAGACTTAGTATATTCCCCAAAGCTAGTATCTATTTTTAGTGCGGCACCATATTGGTGCATACCAATAGCCGCAGGTAAATATGACTCTTTCTAGAAGGATTCACCTGATTTCTGACGATGCAAATCTGTACTAGGATTTAATTTTGCCGAGAGCGCCCAAGCAGAATATATACTCTAGTGACCTTTTACATGCCACATAATCATACTGCATAGCCACAGTCGATTTTTGGCATCATGAAAATCCATCTACTAGGGCCAGTGTTGAACCCGCAACCGTAGGTGTAGAAGGCCAGCGACAAACCAACCACGCCCTCAGCTGACATGTTATTTTTAAATAATATCTATAACATATAAAATAAGAAAACAACGTTCTTTTCTTCAAGTTTTTAGATTTTTAAACGTTTGCATTTGTAATAAAAATTTAAAATAATAAAACTGGAAAAGGTTCCAAAGACAGTAAATAATGTCTCAAGTATATTTTCATGCATGTTCCCTGCGAAATTAGTATGCTTTTTGAGGCTGACAGACATTTTAAAATCTGCATTTGTTCTCTAAAGAAATCCCCCAAATGTTTTTATAAATAATTTTCAAATGTAGTTAGTGACGAATTTTCAAAAAGAAGAATTTCTGAGGAATAAATAGTTATTCTGAAGATAGAAATTATTACGAATTCGAATACAAAAGAATTTAATTGGTTTATAATAATTAAATATGTTAAGGTATCTGTACACCTTCAAAACGTCATTTTTGCCAAAATTTTCGATTTTTGAATTTTGATTTTATTTTTAAATTTGAACGTTTTTCTTTAAAATGGTGCTTAAATTTTGTTTCTATCTAATTTAGAACTTAAGTTATGGGGATTTGAATTTTACTCGGTAGCTACTTTTTGAAACCGGAAGTACAAGTCTACATTCCGGAAGTTGAAATAAATGTTTGCTTACATTTTTATTTTACAAAGTATTGCTTAAATATGCAATAGTAGAAAATTTATACACTTTAAAATATGAATTTGAGTTTTCAGAATCTTCAAAAATATAATTGGCAACAGGTTTTAACTAATATTTTTTATCCAGAATCTGGCAGGAAAAGAGAGTGTGTTATTGTTTGTTTACATTTGCTTACGATTGCGCAGCACTTTCTAAGTTTCTGTTAAATCCTTTTTTATAGCTGAAAAATTTAATTTTTTTCATTTAAAATGGGAAATTTAAAACGCAGAATTAGTACTAAGAGAAAACGAAAATTTCGTGGCAATGGATCTACTAATAAAGATTCCAAAAATTGTAGCTCAACATCCACCAACGCCAGTTCTTCAAAGATCAAAATGCCTGCTGTTTTTGATGAGGAAATGGCAGAGTATGAGCCTAAAACACTTACAGAAAATAGAATCATAGATATTGATGTCCTCTTAAATGTTTTTTTACAACTTTGTTGCCCAAGATGTTTCGAAGAAGGCTTATTGCTTTCTGAGGATTCAAGGTATGGTTTGTGTTCAAATTTTGTTATAAGGTGTAAACATTGTAACTTTTACTCAGTGTTTTCTAGTTCAAAGAAAACTTTAAACTGTCCTGAAGTAAATACAAGATTTGTTTATGGTATGAGACAAATTGGTAAAGGTTTTTCTGCTGGGTTTAAATTATGTGGTACGTTAAATTTACCCAGGCTCAGTAAAACTGCATACACTAATCATGAGAACAAACTCATGTCTGTGACTTCAGAAGTTAGTGAACTATCAATGCAAAAAGCAGCTTCTGAACTGTTAGTGCTACATCCTTCTAAAAATAAAATAGTTGAATGTAGTGTTTCAGTTGACGGAACATGGCAGCGTAGGGGTTACACTTCCATGAATGTGTGTGTCGCAGCTTTGTCAGTTGACACTGGTAAAGTAGTGGACATTGAAATAATGTCGTCATATTGCCCCATCTGCAGAAAGATTTCTAAAGATGCCGTCCCTTAAAGACCGATTTTACGGATATCTGTTCATTGGGGAGTAATATGTGTGGGGAGAGGTTTAGCGGCGAGTTACTGGGACATATTGATAAAAAAAATCCCGTTTTCGATCTACTAGACCAGTGGTCTTCAAACTTTTTCAACTCGAGGAACCCGAGAACAATGTTTTTTCGTGGAACTCCTAGAACTAGATAGTACTTTCGTGGAACCCTATTCCTCCCACACACACTTAAAAGAACAGGGAAGTAACGTAGACCTCCGTAATCCCAGCATCACGGGGAGGACAAGATACTAAGAGGCTCAAAGCCTGAAGATGCCAGTAGGGTTTGGGGCCCAAAACAATAAAATTCTCCGTTACGCCACTGTAGAAGAATATATATTAGAAAAATATATATTTAAAGTAGATCAATATGTTATAAGTTCTTTATGTAAAGGCAATTAAAAAAGTACTACATTCATTGTTAAAAAATTTTAATCCAATTTTAACGTAATTTACTCATTAATAATATTAATCTGTGATTCAAGTGTCACTTATTCATGTATTATGTTTCGTAACTGGGATATGTGCTTGCATTTTTTTACACAAACTGTCGAAGAGTCACAAAGTCTATGGGGATTAATTGCAATCGTTTTTAATCAGAGTTTAATTTGTTTCTATGCATTGTTTTCGTAGCTTCTTAAATTGTAAAACATTATGTATAGCCTTCTAGATAGGGAATAATTTATTTTGTATTCTCCCGGGTTTCATAAAATACTTTACACTCGAAAGTACAATGTTTCACTCAAAACTAAATAGTTTTCAAATGGAAAAGGCACACTTTTGTATTTTTATTTATTATATTTTAATAAAAATTAAAAAATATTATGCAAATTAAAGTGATTATGTATAAATAAAATCCTCAGTTTCTTAATGACAGGGTTGAGTTTAAAGTTCTTGTGTGTATGCAAACTTCACAGAGAACATGGGTCCTTTTTGCATACACATATATAAATTTCTTTTCAGTTTTTTATTGTGATTTTTGAAATTCCTGGTTTTTCCTCGTGGAACACAGTTTGAAGACCACTGTACTAGACTAACAATAATAAATTTAGGGTAAACATGTTTCTTTTGTTGAATTGAAATATTCTAAGTATAGTTCTTGTGGAAAATGACACTAAATTGGGGCTACGGGGAAGAAGTATATTAATAAAAATATCTCATTTTTGAAGTATTCGATTTTGACGTAAAATGTGGCAAAAATGTCTATTCTGAGTAAAGTTCCAGCAAAAAATAAGTTTTTACAAAAATCCACTTTAGTGGAGAAAGTTACGGCATAAAAGATCATTCTACTTCAATTTTGGAAATTATATGAAATTATTATTTTTTATATATACATATTTGTACACCTCAACGAATCGGGTGGACAACGTCTGGTATGTTACAACAGTGATTTTAGGATTTAGTTCTGTCATACTTCGTGTTGAATAAAGGTAAAACCCGTATAAAGATTAAGTTACATTTTATGAATCAGTTGGTGTATTGCTAAAAAATATTCATAATCAGAAATTCAAGAGCGAATTGGAAATATAATCAAGTTATTAAAATTTTTACGATAGGTATGAGCAGGTTTTTCGTAATATCTGTTTCATTCTGTATTCCAGTCATGTTCTAATGATAAAATGTTTTTGTATTTTAAAATTTTTTGGCAAGAGTGGCATGTAAATTTGAGTTCTGTTTGTGCGCAGGCACATTTCTGATCCTTCAGTGCGATCAGCTGGTCGCCAATCTCGTCAAAAAGATTCTGAACGACCTACATGTATGTTGCAGATTTTAGCAGGGATACTCCCTCGTACTTCCTCGGGGTTTTTCAACCTGTTTAACAATCATCTATTGCTTTTCTTATGTTCGTTTATCGGGGGAAATTAAAAGCTTTTAAGTCAACGTGGTCCATCCGTATCATCTGCTGGTTTAATCTACACACTGACTTCCTCCGATCCTAAAAGAGTTATGTACCTCTTCATGAGAGCTATTAGAGTAAATTATATAAACTGTGGTTACTTTAAGTATAGATGGGGAAAAATATTATTTAGAAAAATTAATGGAGAAAGGTTTTCTGCTAGAGAAGAACATCAGACGAAGTCTCAATTGTCAAAGAGACAAAAATTCTTTTTTTGGATTATATGGATGGATAGAAGCGTTCCAACCGATTGCGGGCGTAAAAAAACAAATGACACGTTTTATGATTGGTCATGCAGTCAGAACAAAATTTGGTTTTGAAATCAGAATTTAAAACCCCCAAAAAGATTATTGTGTGATACGGAAAAAATGAAAATCCGTGTAAATAATTGGTAAAATCCTGGAACTGCCTTTTTTTGTCTATTTGGTGACAAAACATTTTCTCCAAAGTTTGCCAAGGGAAAAAACTACATTTTTCAAAGTTGTGGTGGAGATGCAAACGAGGTGGAAAACTGTGGTTTCCCCAACGGCTTCTAGAAACGAAAAACGACGATAAAACATGGATCCTAGAACGAACAGCATAAGAAATATTACGAATATTATCCAAAATACATTTAATCCTTCAAAAACGCTTTTTGAAGAAAGCATTGAAACAGCTTTTCTTCTGAAATTTAATAAGGAAAAAAACAAATTCATATACAGATTTATGTAATCAGTGTATATATCTCCCTTGCTCTCAAACAAACATTCTTTCCACATGTTTTGCATTAAAAAAAGGGAATAAAATCCACACACAGCTTCATATTGGCCATGCAGAGAGTGTCGAAGCAAGTTAAATATGTCGAGACTCAATGTTCTCCCATTGATGTGGTAGTTAAAAGAGGGTCTATCAACTGAAATATTGTCCTCGTCACTTGCCCGTGGTTAAAAAAATCGAGTAATTCTCCTGCAGCTTTATACATGGAGTTACTGAATTCGACCTACAAATTCAGAGGGGTGATAGTTAGCAAAATGGGATGACAAATCAACATAGGCCATGGGGTTACAAACCCGGTTCAGTCGGGAAAAAATGCGATAATAGTAGTCGTCGGGAGGACGATGCGCAAGACGAGGGGTGTTGCCAATAAGGAGTTTTGGAATGTCAAGGCACGGTTAAAAAACCTGTATATATGCAAATTTTCAACTTCTCTCGGAGCGGTTGCAGTTAGTAGCGGCCAGAACGTGTGGCTCCCGCACGATGTGGCAGCAGCTCATTTTTTTTATGTTGGTGCATTTCTACTTCCTTGCTACATATCTTAGGATTTAGACTGGACACGGTGGACCTATTATTTTATCTCCATACTTCCCGGACCTCTATCCCTTGGGCTTTTTTCTTCTGGGGCCATTTGAAATCGCTTGTGTTTGAGACGTCTGTGGCTGTAGTGAAGGATCTCACTACATGGATTGTCATCGTTTCAGCCGATATCGCCAACACGACGGATTTGTTTGAAGGTGACCGACAATCCTTCGTCCGTTGATGTAGGCTGTGCTATGACGAACGAGGTCGGAAACTCGAGCAATTCCATTGACAATCAGTTGCATTTCCAACATCGAGTTACTTTACATGTTATCGAGTGAGTTATCCAACATTTTAAGCATGCTTTGTGTCTAATAAATGTATTTCTTACTTGTTATTTTCTATCTTCATTCCACTGGACATCACATCATTCATAATTGTTTTAACGATTTTCACCGATTAAACGCGTTTCGCAACCCCTTGTTCTGTGGTGATCTGTCACCCCAATGCTACCTACTGTCACCCCTCATAACCTGTCAGTGGAATACGGCAACACTCTGTATATCACTCTCACGTCGTTTTACTCTTTAAGCTATTCTCGTAAAAATCTCTTTTCGACAAGCCCTTCGAAGGGGAAAGCTAGACTTAAAATGGCCACTGTCCGAAAAACTTTAAAAAGTCCGATTCGATGTAGAGCTATTTTTTCTTTTATCAAAAAAAAAAATAATAAATAAATAAATAAGTAAATAAATAAATCCTGAAATTTTGGATCAAGTTTTTGTAATTAAATCAGGGTTAGTACTGCGATCCAACCAAAAAACTTAATAATAACACCTTGCCAGAGGCGTAACGTATTTAAGAAATAAGTGGAAGAATTTTAATGGATGATATATATATATATATATAGATCGCAAAAAAAAAATGACAAGTAAGATTTCAAGATGAAAACTTTCAATGGAAAACAAGTTGAAGTCATTTATAAAAATGACAAAAACCAAAGAACGAAAATTAAAAATGGCGTTCACAGATTTTTATTTGATACGAATCAGGGGAAAATTCAAAAATACATGGTATAAACAAAAACAAAAGTAAGAGAAAAACAGACGAGATGGTGCATTAATTTCTTGAAACGTGTCTCCATCTGGTGGCCAAAGGAAAACTAAAGAGCACAATGGAAGCAAAGGTATTCTAGGGGTCAACCTCCCAGCTACAGACCTTCCGTCTGTGCTTCATTTTCCGGGTTAGGAAGCTCTGTTCCGTGAGTTACAGAGCTTCCATAAAGCAATGTTTCACTATAAGAGACTTAAATTTAAGTTTATAAAGCTTACAAAAAACAAGGGACTCGGCAAAAATTTGCCGAGTTTGGCAGTCATCGGTGGGAAAAAAAATAAATTCCTTAGTTTGATAGATGAAATACATGGCTTTATTTTTTATTAAAATTTGAATTCACTGTTTTGAAAAGTATTTTATCGTACAAACTCGATTCTTGAAAAAAATTGGAAGGAATCTATATATATATATATTGTAAAGATTTTTTTATGCAATTGAGTTGCCGCGGTATTCAATGTCACGAACTCGTGGCTGTAGCATTATGGATTTGAGACAAATGCCATTGAAGACTAGTCTTGTGGAAGGGGCTGCTGCATATTAAATTTTTCGAGGCTCAAATGTTCTCCCATTGGTGGGGTGTGGTAGTTAGGAGAGGGAGGTACCAGCTGAAGTGTCATCATTTTCTTGACCATGAATCAAAATTTGTCGTCAATGAGGTCCATAGAAAATAATGCTAGTGCTACTTTATAGTCTGGCGTTAATATAAATCTCACGAACTCGTAAATGACTCTGTTGAGACATGATTCCGCAGTGTAGGAGGGGAGAGGGCCTGATTGAAGTGTCTGTAAATCAAATTGGCGTGGTATGGAAGTTTGGTTTGTGGGATTAAGAATCAGGTATTATCTTCGTCACTTCTCTGTGATTCAAAATTACGAGATACTCTGTCAATTGTCTACTTTAAACTTAATTTATATTTCTCATACAGTATTAAGTAGGTTCATGGTTTAGCTCTAAATATCAAAAGATATGTCCAATAAGATTCAATAATTGCGTTTCTGTTAATATAAAGTACCAGGCAACATATTTATTTATTTTGATTATTTATGATTTGTTCTTATTCGAATCTATTTATGGAATAATGTGAGGTACGTTTATTGAAACTTTGTTCTTGCGGAATTCTAAATGCTAAAACTATTATTCTGTTGAAATTATATTCTTAATAAGTGATTCAAAAATATTTATTTCTGTTATTGAATTCATTAAATAAATTTTTAATTCTACAGTCCGCTAATTCTACTTAAATTAGAATCTGTATAACCACAGTAGCTCTAAACCCATTTCAGTTGATATCGGTTCCCTTTGGCAATGTACGAATTCCATTCATGTTAAATATTACCTTAAATATCGATTAAAAGTTTCGTAGTTCTCTCCCCATTGACTCCGTTTTCACTTAAACGCGTGTCTGCAGAGCATTGAGAGGAAATTAAACGGCCTGAATAAGAAAATCTTTCCCAAAAACTGTGTGCGTGTGTGTGAGAGAGAGAGACGGAAATTTTTGATGCATTCCATAGCCTTCAAAATATTTTTTTCTGGTAGTAGCACAAAAACCAAGATCGTACATATAACGCCAGGGGCAGCTAACGCACCAGCTGAGTTAGATGAATATATACGACGGTGGCAAATAAGAGGGTCAAATGCAATTTCCTTGAATCATGCATCTTTAAAAAATAATATTTCTCAGTTAATGTACTGTAATTCTTTACTACGATGTTTTCTCAGTCAATAAAAATTAATTGCACCTTTTTAAAAGAATTTAATTTTCCAGACAGTGACAATTGTAGAGGAAGAATATTTTTAAACACTTCTAAGGTAATTCTACCCTAAATTAATGAAAATAAGAAACATTTAAATATGTTAGTACGCGAACAAAATTAAACTTTATACTAGTATTTCATTGAAAAAAACTCATGGGGAAGTGTTTTATAATATTTTTTTTCTTTCAGTATTAAACATATAAAAACTCCAATTTTTTTTATTTCCAGTAATGAATGAGAAAATGGAAAGTTCATTTTTATAGCTCCATAAAAAGAATTAAACAATATTAAAATCTTTTTGAAAAGATTACATCGTTTTTATATTGTACTCATGTTCTTATGATTCCATTGCTTTTAACCCTTATCATTACATTTTAATTGGATGGTTACAATTAATATTTAAGGCTACTTAAGACTTCTTTATCTCTTATTTTTCCACTTTTTGGAATAGATTGAATGATGACAGCTTAATTATGGATTGAAAGAAAGAAAAGGAGAAAGAGCGCCGTTGTCTGAGAGATTCTCTTATTCTTTAAAGAAAGCGAAGCACAATATTTCTTAATACACATTTTCTTAACAAATACATATTTCTTCATTCACTTTTAAACTTTTTTCCCTTTAATTTCTAGCAGCAAAGCTTGATGTAGATGAGAGTAGAATATTATGGAATTATCAGATAATATTAAATACAGAGGTTTAGGTTTTGTTTGTAGCTGCTAATCCAATGCTTTTTAAACTTTCTAAACTTGTCACCCAATTTCCAATCATAATTTTCATCGTACAATAACAATGTCTTGAATTAAATAATAATATACTTTGACCTAAAAGTACAATACGACTTTAAATACAAACCGTACATATTATCATGTAAGTATTAAATTTGTATATAATTTTATGGCATGCCCTTATGTTCACGGGAAAGAATAAAACTTGTTCTTAAATTAGTACTTTTAAATTAATTATGAAATACACTGTGCAGTACTGTTCATTTATAAATGCATTATATCAGTGTAAATGTGTATTTTATTTTGTAATAGGTCAGAATGTATTTTTTTCGCATCCTTTCAGTAAATTATTTTTTTTAAACAACTTTTTTTCAACTTTTCGATATACTCGCACCCCTTTTGTAGGGTTATCACGCCCCTCTAGGGGGTGCGCCCCACAGTTTGAGAAACACTGTGCTAATGTGTATGTGTTCGGGGAAACATTGAAATGCCGCAAATAGACTCCCATGATGCATTGCAGTGAGAGTTGACAGCTTGTGTTGGCGTACGACTAGCTAGAGGACAAAGTGTGTTTTGCGATTTTCAAAAGTTTTGCGGGACAGTTATCAAACAGTTTTAATTGTTAGTGCACATGTGACTTGAAAATTAAAGTCAAGCATTATGTATATAACAGAGTTATATTTTATGTAATACTGAAGCCGTTTTTACCACGCTTTTATAAGTTTCACTTGTATGTAACGGTCTTTGAACTCGATTTTTACCCACTTTAAAGGTCAGATTAATTCGAAATTTTTTTGCACACTTATCCAAATGGCCGATGGCAATACAATAATTTCATAATTTTGTTCCATTATCTGATCAGAATAATGATATCTGATATGGCGATGAAAAGATTAAGGTGCAGCCCTAAAAGGGAATACACTTGTGGGTATATAGAAATAAAACAAATAAAAAAAAGTGTTCTTCATGCGAGAAAGGGAAGGGTGGGTGTGCGTCATTTTCTTACCATAATATAATAAATTGAAAATAAAAAATAAGACTCTTGCATGTGAAAAAACAATAATTTATGTTCTAACTGCTAAATATTTTGTATTTTTAAAGAGCAATTCATTTAGAAGTGATGATACGAATTAACATTATAGCAATACGTTTAAATAGTGAAAATGCGATTGACACTTAATATTACCATGTTTTTATTCTCCCGCTTTCTTGCATGACTGCCCTGGTGGATTTGGTAATTGATTTTAAACTGCGACTTCCCGATGAGCAGAATTTGAACAATAGTTAGAAATGGATGGCAATGCATGAAAATGTGTGAAAAAAGAAGAAAATAAAACGAAAAGGTACAATTTTATACTTTTAGTCCGTTACAAATATTTTTTAATGTACCATATTTTTATATCTAAAGAGAGAAATTTTCGTGAAATATAAAGATATGGACTGATCCAAGGTTCCGTAAATGAGAGAATAAATACACTTCAGACCCGTTAATTAATATCCATTGAAGAGCAAGACTAATTTCAGCAGCTCGTAATCCCCCTCCCCGGCTCCAAATATCAAAGATAACTGAACAATGAGTAAATAATTTTGAAAAACTAAAATAAACACGCTTTTATTGTAGATCGAACTAAAAAATGAAAATAAATTGTAGTTTAAATAAACTAAAAAGCACGCTTTTATAGTAAATCGAACTAAAAAGTAGAAAAAAATTCTTAATATAAAATAAAATTACAAGAAAATTAATGCCATTGGGGTAAAAGCGTGGGGTGCTTTGTATTACATTTTTACACTAACTCAGCATTTCGGAATAGAACTACATAATAAGAAATACTAAAAATTAAAAGAGAAGCAACCCCACCTTTTACACAATGACATTCATTTTGTTAACCATTTTATTTTTACAATAAGAATTTTTTTTTACTTTTTAGTTCGATTCACTATAAGACCTTTTTTTTTTATTTTTATAACTCAATGTTTTGTTTTTAGTTTAAAGTTCAGATTCCAAGATGGCGTGTCGGGTATTATGGACTACTAGGTATTCCATAATACCCGACGTAAAAGAATCAGCATCAATGAATCGTTCTGTTCTAAGGGATAATCTGTAAGGATTTCATGCCATTAATTAATGAACGAGGAAACAGACGCAGAATGTATTTTCTGTAACGGAAAATCCTCCGAAGATCGAGGGAATTTGGATTATATGCTTTAGCTGTTCTCTAGGCGCTCACCTTGAATGTACTGGAGGAGGGAGAAGGATATTATGCTGTTATTTTTGTAAGGAAACTCAACACAAAAATGACTTTCACTTTTTTGTCAACATTTTTAAGAAATCACAATGACTTCTTTCAAGTAAGGCTTTTAACAGTTAAAAAACGTATCTTGCTTTATGAAGTATTAATTAGTTTTAAAATTGTTTAAATCATCTATTCAATATTATTCTACTTTTTCATAATACCCTCCCCTCCATTTACCATTTTTATTAAAAAAACTAGCAGTTATACAAACTGTACCGATAGAAGTAAAACTTAAAACTTTTGTATTAAAATTTGAAAATTCATAATGTTTGAATTAAAATTATTAACTTCAATCTGGTTAACACATCTATTGACACTCCGAGCAACAATTATATGCATGTTTACATGGTTTTTTTTATTCAAATATATTACGGGTATCAATATCATGACAAAATAAATATAATTCAATTGAAATAACAATTAATATACAATCATATTATTTATGGATAGTATTTGTATTTACTTAATTTCAATGTACTTGATTTTAACATTATTTTAATTGTTGCATCATTGTCATCATTAATTCCAACAATACTTAGACTTTTTGTACTTTCAATTATTTTATTTTGTCTAAAAAAAGATCAATAGGCTTATGGTAACTAAAGTAAGAAAGCAAAATGTTTGTTTAAAATGTATCTAAGTATCGCGTGTACAAACCGCATCGATCGTCGTTTTATATTTTTAGTACTGAGTTTTCGATCATTGGGCATATTTAAATTAAGTGTTCATTTAGAAATTAAATTAGTGGTAGATTTTTATCATCTGCAAAGGTAATATAGAAATCTACACTTAAAATCATCGGTACATTATCATTTTTCGCCAAATTTTTTTCGAGTATTTCAGGACCTTCTTTCTTAAAAATCATCAAATTTTCGAATAAAAATTGTTGGATCTCTCAT
>BMAO01031338.1:0-20750 GCA_019973975.1 Trichonephila clavata
TGGGTCGAAATTCGTTGACGTGCTTGGCTTCCAGCACGGCCGCTTGAAATTGTCCATCAACGTCTTTTGGTGGTACCACGGATCTTGGCGAATAAGGTAAACACGCGTTTGGCGTGAGGCTCCTGGTAGAGGATGCCCGCTCGCACCTGGCCTTGTTGAGCGGCATATTCCAACGCATCGGGTTTCTCGGGCAGCGTCACGGGCACCACGGTGGAGGAGAGGTGCTCTGGGAAGGCATCCATGCTGCAAACTGACGAGAAGCGTCGACCCGCGTCCTCCTTTTATAGACGTGTTAGGCGGATGCGAGTGAAAATGGGGTTGAGAGGTTGGTGGAGTATGGAACACATGCCTTGCACGGCAATCCAGCGATGACATTGCGTCTGGTGGCAAAAGGGACATTCGCCTCGTGCATGGGATTTCAAGAGCATGACGGGGATGCGTTTGAAAGGACTGAAAGCGCTCCATTTTGCTTGAATGTCTTTAAAATCTTGCTTGGAACGAGAATCGGTCACACAGAGGGTGCCGACATTGAGATAATGTAAAGAGTTGAACACTTTATGCGCCTCGACGCGATCCGAAGCATACGAGACGACCCGTTGGTGAGCGTGAAACCATGGTCTCGGAGACACAACACGGCCAGACCGTGCGTATGGAAAAAGACTTGAGCGTGGTGCTGGGAAATCGATAAGCATAAGGAGGGCGTCGTCGTGACGAAGAGAAACGACGTCGTCGAGGGTCTTGGGGAGAGTTTAGTTTTGGGGGCTCATGAAAAGACTCTGGGTGTGAAGGAGAACCCATGGAGGGCAAAGGGGAACCAGGGTCGGATAACAGGCTCAACACATTGTCCGGGTCGGTCATGTTGAAAAAGAGAAGCTGCAAATTTTGTGCTCTGAAATGTAATCTGTCAAGTGTTTGCTTTTAAACATTCTCTCTCTAAAAAAAAAAAAAAAAAAAAAAAAAAAAAAAAAAAAAAAAAAAAAAAAAAAAAAAAAAAAAAAAAAAAATTTTTTTTTTTTTTTTTTTTTTTTTTTTTTTTTTTTTTTTTTTTTTTTATAAGGATAAATTAATTTCTCGTCTAGCTAGAGTTTTTCTCTTCTTGTGCTGCGTGGACTCTGTGTTCTTTTCAAGTTTAAAAGCCTTCTACCACCCCCTCATTTCATTTACTCGTCTAGTGTAGTGTGCTTTGAAATTTTGTTTCTTTTCAATCTATCGTGTCCGACCATGTCTGCTGTTTCGGATGCATGTTATTGTGAACAAGATTGTTTAGTGTGTTCTCGGGGAAAAGAGTCCCTCATGATTGTGTGATTCACGTTTTATTGAAATCGATGGTGTTTCAAGAACGAGTGATGCGCGGTGAACCCACCGAAGCACGATTGAAAGAAATTTTAGAGATTGGACAACACTATTTACCCGGGCCATGCATTGGACGGACGAAAATAGTAAACGTTGGCAAAGGATGTATGACGAGATCCAGAGTGGGTTTCCCAAACCCTCTGTCGGAAGCGAATAAAGTTTAAAAGATTTGTCAGAAGCACATAAAATTTGAAAAATCTCGCAAACAAAGTTTGAAATATCTTTCAGAAGGAAAGTTTGAAATATCTTTCAGACGTACATAACATTTGAAATATCTTTCAGAAGCAAAAATAAAGTTTAAAACATCTTTCAGAAGCAAAAATAAAGTTTAAAACATCTTTCAGAAGCAAAAATAAAGTTTAAAACATTTATCAGATGCAAATAAAGTTTACAACCAATCTCTAAAAAAAAAAAAAAAAAAAAAAAAAAAAAAAAAAAAAAAAAAAAAAAAAAAAAAAAAAAAAAAAAATTTTTTTTTTTTTTTTTTTTTTTTTTTTTTTTTTTTTTTTTTTTTTTTTTTTTTTTTTTTTTTTTTTAGAAAGATTGGAGAGTGTTTAAAAAGGTTGAGCCTTTCACTCGAGCTTTCATTTGGTTTGCTCTGTTGTCAACATTTCTTATTCTCTTCATGATGACCTCGTTCGATTCTCTCCTGGGTGAATTGGAAAAAAAATTTCTCCCAGGTTTGCGAGACAACGTCTCACGCTGGTCGTCTTATAGACGACGCTTGCAACGTTTAGCGGGTATTGTGAAATTTCAACAACTCGCGACCCACTTTCCCATTCCCGTCCAGGTGGTCTTGAGCGAGCATGGATTCCATCTTTCCGATTGTGTCTATAGTGCAGATGCCTGCACGGAAGGACCCGACACTTGCCATTGTTTTAATGTCTTTGACGCCCCGAACACTATTTTATCGTGAAACGCTTCAATCATGTCGTCGTACGGGACGGGTCTTTACACTCGCTCGAATGTTTGACACGAGCTCACTGTCAATGTTGGAGACAGGGCCCCGTGGATCCTACTCTTTCTGCCACCTTGAAAGGGCTTCCGGCGGGACCGGAGAGGATGCCATCCATTTTGAAAGAACGGACATGACCTCACAGGATCTTCCTCCTGTCTAGCCAATCCAAAAGCACTTCCTGCGCGTCGCTCTTCTCTCAAAAGCACGATTCGGACGCCTTTTTGCCTCATACGAGACAATGGAGTCTGACAAAGCCTTTCAAATCTACCTGGCCGAATACCACGAGGCCCATTTGGCCGAGTACATTACTTTTATGATGCAGTTTCGAGCCCAGTTACAGACTCTCACTCCGTCCGACGTCATTGCTCTTTCCCCGTGGACCTGGGAGACCTTTTACGAAAAGTGTTGCCCCATCCCGAGCCCATCGACGACCTGCCCACCTTTGAATGTCTCACCTCTTCTGAACCTTCCGAACTTTACAGTGATTACCTCGAACAGCAGGCGGCCCAAGGCAAGGGGGCCTTTCTGCAAGCTCTGTGGACGGTCTTGGCCCTTCCCAAATTGTATCGATTGGCGTACAAGGCCTGGAGGCGACATGGACCTCAACCGTTGGCCCCTTGGATTCTCTTGGCTCAAGCCGTCTTGGATGGCTGTTTTGCACTCAAATGGCCCGAAAGCGTCTTCCAAATACCCGAGACGTGTTCCATCTGTCTGAGTCCGATGCATTGGCCAGAAAAGACGCATTGTGGCCATGTATTTCACATGCGGTGTTTACTGCAACACCTGGAGGTGAGGAATACCTGTCCTCTCTGCAGGGCGCCCAACCCCATACGAGCAGCCTCGTAGAGGACAGGGATTCCCCAGAAAAATGGGAGATGGATGACTGGAAAGGAGCATAGCTCGGGACCAGTCATTCATCTCCCATTTTTTTGGGCTACTCTCAGAGTCAAGGTTGGAAACGACCCGAAAAAAAACTCTGACACAATTGTTGGAACATTGTGCAAGACCAATAAAATGTGAAAGATGAAAAGCAAATCAGGGTGACATTCCATATAGTATACAAATTGAGGGTTTGGAACAGCCATGGGAGAATGTTTGCTGGAGCTCGGGACCAGGAATCATTCTTCCATTGGCGGGGGGTTTGGAAACGACAAGAAAAAAAAAACTCTGACACATTGATTCAGACTGTGGCTGGAACATTGTGTGTAAGATTCACAATGGAAGGTTGACACATTTTTTGAGACTGTGCCTGGAACATTGTGTAAGATTCACAATGGAAGGCTAATAAAATAAAATATCGCAAAAGCCAAAAAAAGAATGTGAGGCAAGTTTAAAATATCTTTCAGGAGCTTGACAAGCAAACTCTTGGCAGAGCTCAAAAAGTTTAAAACATTCTACCTCTCTAAAAAAAAAAAAAAAAAAAAAAAAAAAAAAAAAAAAAAAAAAAAAAAAAAAAAAAAAAAAAAAAAAAAAAAAAATTTTTTTTTTTTTTTTTTTTTTTTTTTTTTTTTTTTTTTTTTTTTTTTTTTTTTTTTTTTTTTTTTTTTTAGAGAAGCTTACATGATTTAGTTTCAAAGGTTTGCTAGTAAACTTGAAAGTTGAGAGATGGTTGAACGAGGTCGAACCAACCTTTTTACACTATTGTTTTTCCAACGCCATGTATTGAAAGAAATTCTATCCACTCTTTTTCCTTGCAACAAATTTTTCAATATTTTATTTTCAACTGACATGTTTTGTACTTTAGCGTTCAACTCATATTCTTTTGTTTTCAACTCATATTTTTTTATTTTCAACTGACATGTTTTGTACTTTAGCGTTCAACTCATATTCTTTAGCGTTCAATTCATATTTTTTTGTTTTCCATTCATATTCTTTTGTTTTCCATTCATATTCTTTTGTTTTCAACTCGTCAAGTTCCCTTTTCAACACGTCTTTTTCCCTTTGAATCAAATCTCTTTCCTCGGCTCCCTCCTCGACATACACTATGTTATTATCGTATAGATTCAAATGCAGAGGTTCCTCGTAGCGCGGATACAAGGGAATCACACAATTTAAACATTTCCAGCCCGGATCGGACATTATACCATGGGTCCCGTACACGCTTGGCAGCCCAACATTTTAATTTCCCACAGTCCTTTTTCTATTCCCCCTGGAAAGAGGGTACTGAGAAACGCAATACTATACGGGTGCAAGGGTCGATTGATGTGAACATGAGACGCTTAAATTGTCAGGACCCTGGTCACACGAGGGTCCACTCACGTAGACGAGGGTTCGCATCTCACGCCAAGAGGGCAACGTCGTGAGATGGCTTGCCTCCCATGTTCCAACAACACCCCTATTGGAATGATTCTCTGTCTTTTCTCGACATACCAACGTTGTAATACCTAGACTTTATAGGTCGCTGCTTTCGCCCAGGTTGACTAGTCTCATTGTCCCTACCTCCATGACATGGGTCGTTGCCCAGCGGGACAAGTCTCCATTTCATTTGTCCCCTCATCCAGGATGAAACAATTTTTTAGTTCTCGCGCCCCATATTTTTTTCAGAGGAAAAAATTTTCAATCAACACACCCCAAGGGACACGATTCTAACCCCTTTCCAAAAAGGTCGTTTTCCATTTTCAATCATTTTTGGAAAGGGTCACGGTGCTCGACTATTTTTTCGACCGACTGTAGCAAGAAGATTAGCTTTCTGCGGATCAGTGACGGCCATACCGGATGTACAATTGAGAGTTGGAATGTTGGAACGTTTGTTTTTAAGAAAGCGCTGCGCCTCCCATAGGTTGTTATCTGTTGTATTTAGAGCTTCGAGATTGGTGTTCCATGAATTATTGCTATAGTTTTTGAGTTCCTTTTTTAAATTAGCTTGTGCTCTATTGAATAAGTACTTGAAAAATGGGTTCAGAGTTTGGTGATAACGTTTATGGAGGTAATTTTTGTGTTTGATGAGCTGGTTGATGTGTTGAGGGGTGTAGTTGCGATGAAGGTTTTCTATTGGTCGGGAGGCGTGGCTATGAGTTTCTACGACCGCCTCGGTGAACTCTGAAATCTTATTTTCGAGATCGTTTATATTATTTATGTCATTAGGATAGAAATTTAAAAGAGAGATATTTTGATTAAGGTTATTTCTAAATTCTTTCCAATTAGTAGAGATTGCTCTCGGATTGGATGGTCCCATGTTAAGTTTAAGATCGAATTTAAGAAAGACAGGATTATGGTCAGAATAGAGGTCATTAACAGATGTAATAGTATATGGATAATAAAAATTTTTAATGAGAGCAATATCGATAGTTTTAGCAGAGTTATGTCCAAATCTGGTAGGAGAATCGGGGTAGGCTATATTTAGATTTAAAGCACTTGCAAAGTTGTAAAGATATCTACCTCTGTTAGAGTTATTATTACAGTTCCAGGCATTATGCGTGGCGTTAAAATCTCCGAAAATGATGCAGTTACTGCTAGTTTGGATGAAGTGCTCAAGGTCTATTGTAAAGAGGTTGTCATCTGAGGATGGTGGGATGTAAATGGAGACTACGGAGATGAGGTCATGGTTATTAGGAGTTAAGATGATGTTAATAGCTTCAAATGAGCGGAGAGGTGGGGTCGGTGCTTAAGCGCTTTTTTAATGAGAATCAGAGTTCCTCCGGCGGCCGCTCCGTCAGTATTTCTGTCATTCCTGTAGCATGTATAGTTGGCTATGTTAAATTTATGTGAAGGTCTCAGGTGAGTTTCTTGTATGAGGAAAATATCGAGACAGTGCTTCTCTATAAAGATCCGCAGCTCTACTCTGCGTCTAAGCAGTCCGTTTGCGTTCCATGAGCACAAATTGAGGCCAATGGGGACTTATACATGATTGTTATTGCAAGATGCCTCTATTAAGGCGTACATTTGGTTTGGGTTATTGCTAGCGTTTTGGACCTGGTTTAGGTTATTCATGATGTTAGGATTGGAGTTACATAGTTGCTTGAGTAAATTGAGATAATTGTAGTAGGCATTGCATAGTCATTTGCAATGTAGCTTGAATGTTAAAATTATTATTAAGTTGATTTGGGTTGAAATTGTTAGGATTAAAATTAAAGTTATTATTACTATTATATGACGGTCTATTATTTGTTGGGGGATTTTTATGGCCTCATTTTGTGCCGAAAACCCAGGATTTTGTGGTGCCATCTGGTGTTTATTATTTGAATTAGAAGCGTTTTTATTATTATTATTATTAGCAGCTTGCGCATAAGAGATATTAGGTCTAACGATACTATTGTATATACTTGTATATGAGTTGCGTTTATTTTGAGCAGTACCCTTAGGGGGTTTAGGGAAGCAGGGGCATCCTTTCCAGTTTTCCATATGCCCGTAGACTTGGCAATTTATGCAGAAAGCAGTTTCTAGCCGTTGTTTGATGGGGCATTCGCGAGTTATGTGTCCTTCGCCACATTTAAGGCAGCGGGGGGGGGGGGTAAGGTGACAGTTATCTGAGCTATGGTGGAAGTTGTTACAGGTGTAACATTGTGTTATATCCCTTCCATTGTATACGTCGACTTTAATACTTAGGTAGTTCACAGTGTTTTGAGGTTGAAAATTTTTAAGTTTTCGATATTACGTGGGAGTGTGATTAAAAAGATAGGCAGTGTCTGTTTAGTGTGTCTTCCGATTAGGAGCTGTCTATGCTCAATGATTGACTTTGGGAATATGCGGAGTTTCCCGTTTTCAAAGCGCACCTCGAGTGGCTTACCAGTGTGATTGCCTAACTGTTCGAGAAGCTCGGTTGAGTTTTTGCCGGTGTCGATGATGATAGAGGCAACTCGTTTTTTGTTGGTGACTAGATTAAATTCACCCTCATCTAAATTTGAAGGATCGTCGCCGATATCGGCTGAACCCGATATGCCAGGAATGGCTGCGGGTGTGGCGTCCTTCTGTCTGTCTTGAAAATCCGAGCAATCATTGGAAGAGCCTGTATCTTCCATAGGCGAAATTTCGCCTTTTGAAAGAGTGAAAGTGAGTGGGGGAGCGATTGCTCCGAACGTGACTTTTTTCCCTGACCGCCCGACGTGGGAGAACCGGTCGCACGCTTCAACTTTCTACGTTGCTTAGGCTTAGGAGCCGAAGCAGCAGTGGGAACACGTGAGTCGTTAAGCCGCTCAAGCTTTGTAATTTGGTCCATGAACTCTTTGTACATGAGTTTGCTAAACTTTCTGGAGCACTTATAGGCTATCCATTGCACCTCGTTAATAACCCTAAGTCTCTCAGGCATGTTTATATCTGGCTGATGGAGGGTGCGGATAATATCCTCAAGGGAATCACACAAATCCTCACAATCAATACTAGATTTACATTTGACTAACCTAGTATTCGCTGTAACTGCGTCAAAACAAAAAGGCTCAGTAGTAAACATGCCACTTACCTCTGCCGACGCATCATCTGTCCTGGTTGCGGACATATCCAAAAGTGAGTAATCCAAAATTTTGTCGTGAAAGACAAGGAGTGAACGTGAAACACGAACACAAGATCAAAAGAAGAGTACAGGCACTAGGCCTACGCACCGATACGAGATTGCACAAACTCCGAAAACATCGGAGAAACACAAAAATAACTGAAGTCGAAGAGCACTGTAGAACTGTAGATCAGGAATCAGGCCAAAATTTTCACCAAAATCGAAACACCAGCTCGATGGAGATGGATGGAGAGATCCAGAACGGGCTATGCTTGACAAAAAATGGGGCACGGACCAGGACAGAGAATCCGTGTGTGGAGTCTACAGCGACAAGAAGCAGAATGAGAGACGAGGATATGCTAATGTTGGAGAGCCAACGCCCAGAGGGCGTTTCTTCTCCGTATGTGTATCTGAAATGGGAAAAGAGTTAGTTCAAGCATCGGCGGCCCAAAAGGTCATTCGGGGTGACGAGGGGAGGAAGGTGAGCAGAAAACGTCAATTCCTCTACGAAGGAGATAGCTGTGCGTCCGCTGTCAGCGTGATAGAGTGATGGCTCTTTCTTTCTCGGCAGGGGGCAGAGAATACTCCAGGCGATGAGGAGGAGTACTTTTCCTTTCCCCGGGTGGGGAGTTGTGAGTGACAGGTATTGGTCAGTGAAAGAGAGGATGAATTTTAGTGCTAAAAGGCCGCTTGTACGGCAGTCGATTGTTCGGGGCACCTGTGCAGCCCTTGATTAATCACTGTCAGGGATCTGATGGTCGGGTTGGGATGATGACAAAGTTGATTGTAAAAATTTTCAGACAGGACTCTGTTTCTTTCATGAAGGGGGGGGGGGAGGTTGGTGTCCTTGTGCAGGTACCTCCTGGCTACATAGACAGGGTAGTCGAGGATGATTCTTAGAGCCTTGTTTTGTAGGATTTGGAGTTTGTTCATGTGGTTTTCGGCAGCCATACCCCAGATGGGGCATGCATAAGTGAGGAGCGGCTGAAGGTATTGTAAGAAGACAATTCTTTTTTTATTTTTTGACAGCTTGGATTTTTTGTTGAGGAGGGAATGTAATGCGGAGAGTTTTTTCTTCAACTTGTAAGCGGTCTTATGCAGGTGGCTCTTGAATGTGAGTCTTCGGTCGAGGGTGACTCCGAGATATTCGACTTGAAATTCCCATTTTATCTGATTGCTGAACAGTTTGAGGGGAGGTAAGTTGTTTTTGTAGGGTCCTTTTTTGAAGATGACTGCTTTGGATTTATTGACGTTTATTGAGATACGCCATTTAGTCAGCCATTTTTTGAGCTTTATGAGGTATAATTGAAGTTTCCTTCTTGGGTATTTTCAGGGCTTCTCTGTTGTGCGATGATTGCTGCATCGTCCGCGAAGAAACAGACGTCAATTAGAGGCATTGTGGGGAAGCCGTATGTAAACAGGTTGTACAGCATGGGTGACACGTTTGACCCTTGTGGACATCCGGCTTCAATGTTTCCAGTTTGGAGAGTATTGTATTAATTTTTACTTGGAAGGTTCTATTATGCAGGAAATTCTTGAGAGTGAGAATCAGATAGGGTGGGAATTGGAGCTGAATCAACTTGTAGATAAGTTCGTTATGTCACATTCGATCAAGGGCTTTTTCCACATAGAGGAATACGCCACCAGTTGTTAAAAGATTGTTGAACCCGTCTACGATTTTATTCGTGACTCGCAGAAGTTGGTGAGATGTGGAGGTCAGCTTCTGGAAGCCATGTTGGAAGGATGGGATTTTTTGATTTTGGTTGACATGCTGCTCGATTCAAGCAAGTAGAATTTTTTCAAATATCTTTCCCATGGCTGAAAGTAAACTAATTGGCCTATAATTACACGGCAGCTTGCTGTCTTTATTAGGTTTCGGTAGTAGAGTGATGATGGCGTGTTTCCAGGGTTGAGGGAAGTGGTTCGTTTGTAGGCATCTATTGTAAATTTTAGTGAGGTGCGTGATAGCGTTGATCGGGAGAGATTTAAGAGCAATATTTTTGACCTGGTCTGCCCCAGGGGCTTTTTTGTTGATTAAAGAGAGGATTATTTCGCATACTTCATTCGGTGATGTGAGCGGGGGGGGGGGTTATAAAGATGCGTCTCTTATGTAGCGACGAACTGCCCGGTTTACTGCCGTGATGTGGAAGTCAACATATGGTGTTCGGTTCTCCTTAAAGGATTCTTCAAGGGAGTCATCGAAAATATCGGTCTTCTCAACTGTCCCGTAGACAAGTCCTCTGTATCCCAGCAGAGGCGGGTAAGTCACCTGTTTTTTCTTTTGGCGTTCAATGATTTTGTGCAGGCTTTCAATGTCGTAGTTTGTCCCTTCGAGCTCTCGGTCCCAAGTTTGCTGCTTCAGCCTGAGGAGGTCCTTTTTGATTTCATGTTGCAGTTTGTTTACTATTCTTTTGAGTTCTGGGTCAAAGGTGTTCTGCCAGCGCTTTCTTAGTCGATTTTTTCCCTTTATTTTTTGCCGGATGTAGAGCGGGATGGAGGTGGCTTGATGTTTGATGAATTTGAATCTGCTGCTCTGTTTTATGGCATTTTGGATATGGTTTTTTAAGTGTGTAACTGCTCGGTGTATTGCATTTGGATTTTTGATTCTGGGGTTTCCTGGGACGGTGAGGCTGAGGATATCTTGGAAACGGTTCCAGTTGGTCAGGGTTAGGCAGTTGTGGGCGTATGAGTACGGAAAGTTTGGTTGGAGGTCGAAGACAACAGGGTTATGGTCGCATGAGAGCTCGACGAGGGTTGTGGAGCGGAGATCTTGAAGATCACATGAGATGCCGAAGTCAATGATGGAGCCGGAACCGGTTCTTCTAAGCAAACAGATAACTTCTGCGGGGGCGGTGATGAGAAAATCACAGTTTACAGCGAATTTGTAAAGTTCTGTGCCTACGGGGTTTCCAGTTGAGAGGCGATTCCATGATCGGTGCTTGGCATTGAATTCGCCTATAATTAGGCAGTGGTTCCTATTTCTGAAAATTCGGAGTAAATCAGGAACCAGGGCGCTTCGAGGAGATCTGGGCGGCCTATAGATGGAGCAGATGGTGGAAAAAAAGTTTTGGTCATTTTACTTTTTAAATGACTGGTTCTAAAAGAAAAAGGCTTGAAGTTATGTAGTGTAGAATATCGTATTAATAACAGGAAAATAAATTCATACGCAACTATTTAGAAAAAGTTTTCATAAAAACGCATCAATTTTAACCCTTTTTTTGAAAAAAATTTAAAAAATAGAAAATATCATTATTTTGAAAAAAAATTATACCATATCAAGGTAATGGACTCGTGGCTGGCGTGTCATGAGTTCGAGCCCAGTACCTCTGAAACGCCGCCGCTTAGGGGTGCGATGCACATAAATCTGTCCAGAGCTCAAACGTCCTCTAAACCAGCAATTCTCAACCGCTGGTCCGGCGGACCACCAGCGGTCCGCGGAGAAATCTTACCGGTCCGCGGACAATTTCTTCTATTCGCGAAAAAAATTTACTTATCAAAAAAAAAATAATAATAAGAACTAAATTTTAATTTATTAAATTACGAAATACAAATATATCTTGAACTATTTATAATTCTATGTAATTTATGGTTAGTACTGCTGTTGTATCTCCCCCATTACACGGTAGATGTCGCTGCGAATGGGCGCGTCTCTGTTTTTCACTGTAACCATATATTGACTTCTTTGTTGTCTTCTGTTGTGCGTAGTCAGCTGCGCTGAATAAAAAAGTACAAAAGCATCTTTGGGTACTCACTGGACTATTCCAAACTCATTACCCTACTCGTGTTCCAATAACTGCACTGAAGAAAAATTCCCGAAATGCTGACAAAAGTGCGCGAGAGCGCGGCGCGTAAACCCCTCTGTTGGCGACAGACACTTAAGCCGGGGTTATAATAGTATATAGATCACAGCTTATTTGTGTTCGGTGGATCACAGAACACGGAAGCGTTGATTGAAGGAGTTCTTACAGAAGGTTAATAGATTTGATGTGTGATCTGGTACAGTTTTATCGTTGTATAGTCTGGGTGTTTTTAAGTTATTGTTAAACGAAACATTGTTATAATAATTATATATCTGTTTAACTGGATTGGACCAATATAACAGTAAGTTTATTGATTATTTATATACTTGTATGTATGTATGTATGTATGTAGGCGCTAATAAAAAAATATTTTTTAACCCTTAGTAAGATGAACCGTAAACAAGGCACGCTATTCAATTTTTTGAATACCAGTTCAATGTCTCAAAAAAATGACGACAAAACAGGAATAGTACCAGGAAAAAAGAGAAAACCATTTATCAGACACTACAACCACGAATATATAAAATATGGTTTTATTCTTTGGCCCAATTCTACGGAAGAAGATATACGTCCGATGTGTATCATTTGCCATGAAGTTTTAGTAAATGATGCTATGAAACCAGCGAAAATGTTACGACATTTGAAGGCTAAACATTCCGAGCTGGAAAAAAAGCCGCGTGAATATTTTGAGCGTAGAAAACAAGAATTAGGATTACAAACAAAAACATTTAAACAAAATTTTATTCACAACAAGTCATTATTAAAATGTTCGTACCTAGTTGCCCTTCGGATTGCTAAAACAAGAAAATCCTTTACTACTGGGGAAAATTTAATAAAACCAGTTTTAATAGACGTCTGTTTAGAAATGTTTGGACTCTCTGCTGTTGATAAAATCAAATCGATTCCCTTATCTAATGATACTATAAGAAGAAGAATTGAAAAATTATCAGAGAATGTGGAATACCAATTAATACAAAAGATAAAGGAATCAACACTTTTTGCAATACAAATCGACGAATCATGCGATATTTCTAAAAAGGCCATATTAATTTGCTATGTTAGATATATTGATTTTACTTTGGAAGAAATAAAAGAAGAATTCTTGTGTTGTATAGAATTGGTTTCATATACAACAAGTGATGAGATTTTTAAAGCACTTAATTCTTATGTTATTAAACATTCTTTAGAATGGAAAAATTGCGTAGGTGTGTGTTCCGATGGGGCGGCTAGTATGGCTGGCAGACATTGTGGTGTTACTAAAAGAATTCAGCAAGCAGCTAATTCTGATTTATTAATTACCCACTGTATAATCCACAGACAACATTTAGCAGCGAAAAGTTTATCCACAGAATTACATGAGGTTTTAGCGGAATCTATAAAAATTATTAATTTTATCAAAAAAAGCGATTTAAACAGTAGGTTATTCGCAATATTTTGTCAGGAGGTTGGTGCCAAACATGAGCAGTTATTATTGCATACAGAAGTTCGATGGCTCTCGCGGGGTAAGATTTTAACCAGGCTTTTTGAATTAAAGACGGAAGTAGAAATATTTTTAAGAGAAAAAAATAATCCTTTAAGTATGCATTTTTCTGATGTAGAATGGGTTGCAAAACTAGCATATTTAAGTGATATATTTTCATATATCAACGATTTAAATTTGAGTTTACAAGGAACTTCTACAAATGCGTTTCATTTATTTAATAAAATAGATGGATTTAAGAAAAAAATTAATTTTTGGGTGGATAAAGTAAATACCAATAATATTGATGTATTTAGTAATTATTTTGATTTTATTAATTTACAACAAGATTTAAACGTATCAAGATTAAATATAATCATTGGGCATCACTTACAATCTTTAAAAAATGGTTTCGAAAAATATTTCCCATCTGAAAATACCACGTGTGAAAGAAATGTGTGGATAACAAACCCCTTCATACCATATGAGAGTAGTAAGTTAAATTTAAGTGACAGAGAATATGAATCCCTCCTTGAGATTAGTACAGATATTATGTTAAAAGCTAGTTTTTCAACAATGTCCCTAGATAAATTTTGGATCAAATTGAAAAATGAATATCCATCTCTATACGAGAAAGCAATGAAAATGTTAGTCCCTTTCGCAACTACATATTTATGTGAAGCGGGATTTTCATCTATGACGGTAATAAAAAATAAATTTAGAAATCGTCTTTCGGTTATTTCGCCGCTCCGACTTAGCTTGACTAATTTAGAACCCACAATTGAAAAGTTGATTGAAGAAGAGCAGCCACAATCTTCTCATTAACAATAAATAACAATATAAAAATTGTAGATCTTTAATTTAGTGTAGTATCACATGTTGAATTATTTTGTTGTGTTCATATGCAATGATTTTGTGATTTTTTTTATAATTTCTGATATTTTTTGTTGTAATTTTTTTCAGGGGTTTGTTACTTATTAAAAATTATTATTACAAACAAACAATAAATTATGTTAAAATGGTTGAGGCTTTCGCGGCCGTTGTTTTGACTTGAAGTAGTTCTAGTCGGGCTTAAAGGCCGTCGTTGGTTGAAATTGCTTCCTCCCGTTCCGTGGGCACGTTGGCTAGCTTTTTCTGAGGTGCTTCTATGCCATCCAGTCTGCATCCAACCTTTGAGATGGAAACACCATAGAAAAAGCTAGCCACTCGTGCCAGCGAAACGTCAGGAAGCAATTTCAACCAACGACGGCCTTTAAGCCCGACTAGAACTACTTCAAGTCAATAAATTATGTTTTGTTTTACAAATTTTTTTGATTTAATTTTTTAGTAATCGTAAGAGTGATATTTTTGTTGTGTTTCTATGTCCATGAATTTGTGATTTTTTTTATAATTTTCTGTGATTTTCGTTAAAGTTTTGTTATATATATTATATGTATGTAATATAATTACATATATTTACATTTAAATATTAGTGTACGCAAATGATAATAAACATGTTCCAATTAACGTATTTAGTAGTTCTTTAATACCTAGTAAAATTTTGTTGTTAAAAAAATATCACCGGTCCGCGAATTTTTTTTACAAATTTTACCGGTCCGCGGGCCAAAAAAGGTTGAGAAACGCTGCTCTAAACCCTCTTCGGGTGAGCTCGGTTCCTCTGGGCATTCATCATCATCATCCCGCTGGTGTGGTAGTTAGGAGAGGGAGGGGGCAACTCAGGTGTGACATTGGTTAAAAATTACAAGGACCGACGCCAAAAGCAGCTGAATAGTGCGATATTTATTCTCGCTACAGCTAACGTATCAACATTCAATTTTGATTTCTCACATGTCCAAAAGACATTACCAATTGAAAAAAAAGAAAACGTGGAAAGCCACGCGATAGGAGTGAATCTTCTTTGGCGACGTTGGCCGTAAATGCAGTAATAGATCTAATCATAACAACAAAATCACATCATAAACAAAATCATAAATTCCCTTTTAAGTCGTAAGCGAAAATTTGACGATAATAAAGTATCAACAAGTACACAGACGAGCATGATTATGAAAATTAAATCAAGGAAATATTCTGAAGAATACTTAAATTTTGGATTTACTACTACTGGAGTAAATTGAGAACAAAAAGCCCCTGCATGTTATGTGTGAAAACTTACGAATCCGAAGAATATATGTGGAAGTTATTTTTAAAACCATTGAAAATCATTTAACCATGTTGGCAAAGAATTTAAAAAAGTATTTTCTTGCTGAGCACAGCTTATAGCAAGTTACGAGTGGGTTAAGGATCTCCATACCAAAATACTTCAGAAGGGTTCTCAACTGCCGAAGTAGAAATCTTCATAGATTTTACAACCAATGGCGAAATTAAAAGTTATTTTTGTAATAAATTGCTTTTTGAATTTTGAGCAGAGGTGGATGATGAATTTTCTACAGTGAAAACAGAAGCATTTTGTATACTTTTCAACCCCATTTTCAACATCCTATCTTTGTGAAACCAGATTTTCTGCGGTGCTGTTTTGAAGACAAAGTATAGATCTCAGCTAGCTATATAGAAAAATAACTCAAAGTATCTATTTCTAATATTAAGCCTTCCTTTGAAAAATTTTGCTCTGCAAGAGCCCTGAAGTCACTAAAAATTGTGTTATTTTTAATATTTAAGGCGAGAAGATTCCAAAATGTCTTAATCCGGGAGCAGGCGCGCCCTCAATACTAACGTTAATGGTTGTGCAGGTTGACTCACTCACCCCAATTCTTTTTTTATAATTATTTTTAGTGTACACAATAAAAATCGTAATTTCAGTGAATTATTTAATTAAGAGAAAGTAAACTTACCTACTTTCAAGGGCTTTTCGATTTTTCTTTGACAATTTGAGAGAAAATCCAATAAACTTAACTTAAATTATTCAAAAGTGCATGACCTGAATAAAGGACACAAATCACAGACACTTTTCACTAATATTACAGGAATGATATTTGCAGGCAAAACTGTCATATTTTGTGAGTTATTGTAGTTTTACTGTCCTATGATGATTTACAAGTAGCATGCTGAACTTTTTTTTTGCTTGTGTCTTTTCGATAGGGCGCAATGTGTCATGTGGAACACTTATGGCTTCATATTTTAGTTGAAGTTCTATAGGAAGCATTCGAAAATTTTCCTTTCGTTTCATGCTCATCGCTTTTCACAAATTAACTTTCGCTATCATGAGTAATATGCATTATTTCAGCAGGTTCTTCACTTGCTTAATCAGAGGTAAAAAGTGAATAAGTCTTTCTTTTCTTCTTACAACTAAAGTATAGTATTTCTATAGTAATAGCAGTAATGAATTTTTATCTTCTTGAAATCTTTTTGATTCTGGATCTGGCTTCTGTTTTTTCTCAGAAAGAGTCGTATTTTAACTTTAAATAGAAACGTACTAAAAAAATATCTCATCGTGGTATTACAGCAATTAAAAAAATGCTTTTTTATTTGATTATAGGATCAAAGATTGAAGATTTTATTTTTAATGACGTAATGTCAACAGGTGATATATATAAATTACATCAGTGTAAAAGTGTATTTTTTATTATGTCAGCAAGTATTTTGTGTGTTTTACTTCATTCCAGTTATTATTTTTTAAATTTTATTTTTGATACTCTAGCGCCTTTCTTGTAGGGTTATCACGCCCCCCCCGGGGGAACGCCCCACAGTTTCAGAAACGCTGGTCTACGATAATCACTACAGGGGTGATTAGAAGATAATATTAGATTTTTGAACAACAAGCAGTGATCATGCCCAGGGACTCTTTGACGGACGAATTATACCTTGCGCCATAAAATATTCGAACTCTTTCCTTACAGCTTTTAAAAGTGTTGGTGCGAGGCGACGAGGTTTTTGAAAATACTGGCAGGCCTTTAGTTTCTATGTGATGATAAACTTGATTTGAAATACCAACACTTATCGGTTGTGAATAGCTAATTAATTCGGGATATTGTATTAAAATTTTATCAAACTTATAGTATTGCCGACTAATATTGCTAGGTTAGATGCTACAGAGTTAATTTTTGGAAGGCCGTTTCAAGAAAGTTTAGTTTTGGAGTCGATAATTCTATGATGTTTAGCATCAACAAGTAAATTAAAGTGTTTCAGAAAATCACGCGCCTTGCGCGACTCCAATGATTGATTGGCGTACATCTGCAATTACACTGCGAGAAACGATTTTCAAAACTGAGAGCAAACAGCTCACTTTTGAGTACTTCACATTCTCAAAATAGCTCCGATGCACGCTTACTCAGATTTGAGAATCGCATAATCTCATATTGAGACACAAGTACATTCTCATTTTTGAACCTGTTACGGGATCAAATTTTTGAGAATGAAAGATCGATATGAGTATATAATGCACTTGTATTTGAATCTGTTAATGTATCAAATATGAGTTTAAAACAATAAAATGAGTATGTATAGCATTTATTTTCGGTACTGTTGTATCTAATAGGAATTTTTAACAGAAAAATATTTATTAACCCAAATCTTAAGGGATTTAAAAATGTGATACCCGAGTTGTAAATTTTCACTTTCTACATCTTACGTATTATTTTATTTTCATTTCATGAAATTTTTACACTTAACTTCGAAATCAAAATTCATTTTACATTTATTGTGTGTAACAAAAAGGTACTCGCATATTATCGCGAAAGTGCCTAAGTTAAAGATAACTCGCCAAATTTTGGCAGTAACGATTTCGCATGTGTCCTACGCGCTGAATTAGCAACCATGTACTTCGTTTTATATAATGTCGCCAATACGGTGGCGACAATACGCAAATATCAACAAAAATATTACTTTTCGAAAGAAAAAAAAATGCAACTATTATTTGATCACAAACTACATGTCTTCGAACTTATACCGCAAATATAAATCTTTGAAAACTGCAAAAATAAATTCGATGTTATCGTTTAACAAATGTGTATGCATTTTGAACTAGTTCCAGAAGCAATTTGATTCATTATTTATATTTGTTTCTCTAGAAGCATTATATTGTTTCCTTAAAATCATATACAAGCAGAAAATTAACTTTTATTTAAAAAAATTCAGCCCTTCAATAATAAGTTATTAGAAATATCTAGGAAACATTATGATAAATAACAGATTTTTCTAAGTAAAAATTTCAAAACAATGCCAGAAAGAAATAGCTTTTTTACATATTATGTAACCTGAAGAAAAAAAACCTTTTGACTAAAGTAACACTCATTAGGCCCAGGTGTGTAAGTACTCTTTATATCAATTGTTTTGTTTAAATAGAAACCTATCCACATGGAAATAAAGAAATTGCATTGCTATATTACAAACTAAGCTCGTTTTTTGTTAAAGCAACTGATTTTACACTTTCCTATCACCAAAGAAAACAAATATAATAGTTTTTAAGTTAATGTTTTTTTAAATTAAAATACTTAAAAATTTTAGTCCTTAGAAGAATGTAAAAACAACTAACAGTACATTTTTGCATTAACAAAACATTTAGTTTTTAACCTAATGGAAAGAGCTTTTAGAGAAGTTTTTAGCACCCATTAGGAAAAAATAACACCATAAGGACCAATAGAATCATAATTTAGCAATTTTACTTGGTGTACAGAATTTTATTTTCAATACCTTTTTTCAATTATTCACTGTTAGCAAGAAAAATAAAACAAACCAAAATCATATTATTGAAATATTTATTCTGGAAATTGTACACATACATATATACATTACAAAAATTAACAAGAATATAAGTGAAATTTTTGAAACATGTTTTCTTCAATAACTTATTTTTTTATATATATTGATTTTTTTTATAAACAGTATCTAATCTATATTATAGTCAACTCCATCCTTATTTGTACAGAACAGCTGTTTAATATAATATACATTGAATTATCATTTTAAATATAGGTTCTAGTGTATAAAAGTACATAAACAGCTTTTTTTTTTTATCAAATCATGTCTTTGAGTTATGAAATGTGAGTGAAAATGCCTTTCAAACAGTGTTGTTTCAAATAAATTACATGTTAGGATATGTGAGTCATCTAAATTATTTACTGAAGAATTTATAAATAGCTGGTTCTGAGAGGAATTTTGAAATTTTCCTCATTAGAGTAAAATTTTTACAAATGTTGTTCATAATTATATAGTTTTCTAAATGGCTATCTACAAAATTTAGCATAACACATGTAGTGTTATGCTACGCCCATATGAGTATTTAGAACATGACGATAAAGTCTACAAAATGTGAAACCAATGGTCTTTGGCAGAAAGTGCAAAATGTATGAAATTCATAGATTAATTTTTATCCACAAAAACATATACATATAAAAAAAGAGAAAAATTCTGAACTATGTGCAAAATTTAAAATAAATTATGAGTGGAAATATTAAAAATGAAGATTAATGTTAACAAGCAGAAATGAAATTAATGCAAATTAAAAATAAAGCATTCATAATTTAGAAACAAGATAAAAGGTTTAAAAAATACAATTTTATAAATATTACACATGAAGGACAAAACAACAGTTCAAAAAATATCACACATTGGAACAATATATATATATATAGGAACTAATTTGTTATCAGTACACTACACATTAAATATCTTTTAGAAGTGGTTTTGAAATCGCTGCAACTAAAATTTTGCCATCCGATAGTTTTCAATCAATGATGACAGTCTCCCACCAAGAACTCAAAATGAAAATAATTTAAAAGAATGGCTTATTCCTAGCAAAAAAGGAATTACATTGAAAAGCAAAAATGTAAGTAATTTTTTATAGAAAACAAATTAGAAAAATATGAGTGCCAGGATTTAAAGAAACAGAACACAAGGTATTTAGAATTGCCAAGAAAAGAAGCAGAAAGAAATAAAGAAATTGAAACCAGAAAAATAATAACTGCGTATAAAAGTGTGGGGTGCTCAATATTGTTATAATTTCTTACTAGTTCTATTCCAAAATGCAGAGTTAGTGTAAAAATGTAGTACAAAGGCCCCCACGCTTTTACCACAATGACATTAATTCTCTCGTTAATCATTTTATTCTTATATTGAGATTTTAGTTCGATAAAAAGAGTGTTTTTTAAAACTATATTTTAAATTTTTGGGTCTTCATGTGTGTCAGACTACTGATTTCAGCACTTAGGTATTATCACAACAAATGCCACACAAATCTAATAATAACTTGCCTTGTTGGCAACCCCCATTGGTACTTGTGTCTTATTGCAACCTATTGGTGACATTATATGAAATTAAGCCCTTGGTTGCCAATTCAGCATGTACCACACATAGGAAATCAGGGTGGCCAACTCAGCGAGTTATTTAGAATTGGCGATAATATGCAAGTATCCTCCAATTTCCTGTTAGTTGTATGTGCTGAATTGGCAAACAGGTGTTTCATTTCATATATGTCGCCAGTTGGTTGCGATAATACATAAGTACCAAGATATCTTATGTTTTTCCCACTTGTGTACAACATACCTGCAAATATGAGTTTTTGTACCCAAGCCATATTAATTTTTGGTACTTACATATTATTGCAACCATATTGTCGAAATTATATGTAATAAACACATGGTTGTCAATCTGGCGCATACGACTCATGCAAAATCAGGGTCACCAACTTAACAAGTTATCTTGAACATTGTCATTGTTGTGGTAATATGCATTGTAAAACCTGGCGTATGATGTACACTTTTAACACAAAAAATAAGATTGAATTTTACGTGTGCATGTTACATGCCAGGTATAAAAATGAAA
>BMAO01031339.1:0-20732 GCA_019973975.1 Trichonephila clavata
CTATGCATAAGTTATTAGTCGTAAAAGTTGTTGTTGAAGTAATCACGTCAAATTTGTTGAGGCTCAAAATCCTCCCATTGGCGTGTTGCTGTAGTTTTGTGAGGGGGATGCCAGCTCAGATGTATTCGTCACTTAAATGAGGCTCAGAATTAAGTCCGTTGCCAACTACCCTCGTGTTGCTTTATAGTGCGACCGTTAATATAACTCGCACACTCATTCATATTAAGCGTGCTTATGTATGTTTTATGGAGAAGCTGCTTGTGAAAATGTGTTACCTATATGGATATTATCGAACCCGTTTTTTTCCCCTTCTTTTATGGGTAAGACCTTATTTAGAATCATCAGCTTTCTCTGCGGGTTTTTTTTAAATACAACCTTTAAATGATTCATTGTCATTTTTATTGTTTCTATAGAAATTAAAAATAAATTCTATAATGTACTTAAGGTATCACTCTAGATCGGGTATCTAGGCTCTTGAAAATACCATATTCGTTTTGCCATTTTATTTATGTACTCGAGAGAATTTTTTTCAATTTTGTTCTTCTTTAAAGAATGTGGCCTTATTTCATATATATAAACGGGGAAAACACTGCTATCGATTTCTGTACGTATTTATTGATTCTAATGAATTATTTCCGGACAAGCGTAAGATCAATCAAAATAATCTCGCCGATGACGAATCATCACGTGCCAGCCGATTATCAACTGTTTGCTAATCAACCCTTTCGCGTCCCCCTGCCTACGCTGTTACGTGGGTGGCTTCCTGTGCGTTCCTTTCCGCCCACCCATTAGCACTCGACGGTGCGGCCGATAATGAAATAATACTGTTTCGATATCTCTGAGTGGGGATGCCATGAAATGGTTCTGGTTCATCGCTCTTTTCCTTATGCCTGTTGGGTGGTGGATCAAAACAGATTTACGCGGTTCTTGGTATTTTTTGGGTAATATTTGCCGGTAATTTGTTTCTGCTGCCGGCGAAAAGTGGAAATCGAACTTGTTCTGGAGGATTGGATTGAGGTTGCACGAATAAAAAAAAAGAAAAATATGATTTGCATTGTATTGGAGCGTGAGAACGGGATGTTTTGCTACTGATATTGTGGGTTGAACTTTTCCTTTTTTCTTTTGCGAGAATTATATTTTCCCCCTGTTTTTGTTTGATCTCAGTTTGTGGCAGACTGGAATGTCTTTGAATGTGCACCAGTTGTAAAAATGATTTTGAAAACCTTTCCTCACGAAGGATGGAAAATACTTTTTTTTCCTATTCTTGAAGGAAAATTAAATTCTAATAAATTGTTTTGTTGTTTGTGCAGAATATAGAAGCTATCTTCAAACAAGCTTATACAGTGGGGGAAAATAGAAGGAAAAAAAAAACCGTACTTAAAAACCGTGATTTTCTCTTTCTTTTCTTTTTCCCCTCCTCGAAATATAACTGAAATATTTTTCCATCCTTTTTGAGCGATGGCTTTGGAATTCGGTGGCGAGTGCATCGCAGTGTGGGTGAAGATCAATGAGTTTGGTTTGGGGGAAAGCAAACTGCTCTTTCGCTTAAAATAAAGGAACTTCATAATTTTTGTATTAAATTTCATTAAGTTCTTGTGAACGTTTTTGTTTCATTGATTTTTATTTAATACATGTACATATATGTATCTATGTAAATAAAATGTATTCTAATAAACTTAATTTTGTCGAATATTGTTTTTTTGCAATATCCTTTAACACGAAAAAATATTTTTATCCCCTCAGTTTCGTGTTAAACGATTTTCACTGCATATATGCGTTGATGTTCCGCATGACGATCAAGTCGTCTGTTGGAATTATGCTATTTACCTCACATTTTAATGATTCAGTTTTCCCTGAACTATGGTTAGTGCTATTTTTCTTGTATAAGTCATTTTTATCAAGTTTAAATTAAGTATTCTTTGAATTAAATGTGTGCGATACTGGCTCTTTAATATTGAATTTTATCTGCTTATCCGAAGTATTTCTGTATTACTACTTAAAAGTGGAAAGAACATACCTTATACGTACCTTTGTACATACGTTTTTATAATTGAATCAAAAAGAAATGGTTTAAAAAAATAGTCACATTTTAAATTGAAACGAATAATCTTTTACCTAATTAATTTTCCTCTTCAAAAGAAATGGCGAAGCATCCTTACATTTTTCATGAAATTTGATAGAGAGGAATTCTGAAAAAACTTTGTTTCTTTGAAACAGACATTGATGTCTTTTCATTAGGGAAGAATTCCTTTTCTTACTAACGAAATTTCTATTATTCATTTGACAGGTACGTATTAAAATATTTTTTTTTCGTATTATACAATTTCATTTCTGAAAATGAAAAAATTATTGTAATTTCATGTATATTTTTTCCTGTAAACCAGTGGTTCTCTAAACTGGGGTCCGTAACGCCTTTCTAGGGGTGCCGCGGAGTCTCTCACCCCTCATGTAACGTTGAGATTTCCCACTTTTACAGACTCTGAAAGGTCTCGTGAAAAAGTTGAAAGATGTACCATACTAGACTGGATCGCTAAATTGTCCCTAAGGAAAAAAACTCTACTAGAATTTGTATTTTCATCAAGAATATTAAGTCAGGGAGGGATGTTCAAAATCTTGGGAGTTAGGAGGGGGGGGGGACGGAAATCAAAAGTTTGAAAACCGCTGCTGTAAACTGTTTGATATTTAATTGCCACTCCTTTGAATTAATATTGAAAATAAGGAATTATTTATTTTTATTGTTTAGTCATCGATGACCAGCGACAACCTAGTGTAAAGTTTAACGTCTGTCAATGGTAGCTGACTGTATTTTTGGTATAAATAGCATTTTTTCTGAAATCAAACAGGTTTAATTCTGTTTGTTTAAACAAGCAATACATAGATACCTTTTTATAAGCTCATGTTCTTCGAAACTATTCTTTAGGAACAATAACTCTTGTTGGCTGTGATTTTGATTTTAATATCTATTTTTCAAGAATAAGCATGATTTACACACTTTCGAAATTTATGTGGCGTTCGAATTTTTTTGCCTGTACATGTTTTATTGACTTTAAGATGTAATGAAATTCGATGCTTCATTATATCTTGTACTTTTAAAAGCATTTTTTAATATACTTATACGAATACGGTCAATATCGGGGGAAAATTAAGTTCGATTTAAATAAATTTTTGTTATATTAAGGGGGGGGGGGAAACAATGTATTGCAAACGGGTATCAAACATTTTCATCCGATTAATAAAATGCTTGTTGCTGTAGTCTAGTGATTATGGTCATTGACTTGAGACTATCGAATCATGAGTTTGAGTCCTGTTACCACAGAGCCGTATAGAGGGGTAATAGATGGACAGTAAATCTATTGAAGATCAAAATCCACTCGTTGGTTTGATCTGGAAGTTAAGAGAGTGGGATGTCGGTTCAGGTGTCATCCTTGTCACTTGACCGTGGCTCCAAATTATGAAGTCCATTGCCTATAGCCATCGTGTTGCTTTAAAGGGTGTCGTAAAAAAAAAATTCATCCATTCACCGTTTAATAAAATATACGAGTCCATTAATTTACATTTATTTGAACAAACAAAGCAATATTACTTCTAGCCAAATAAAATTAATTGCTCATTTTAATGATTGAAGCAATTTTATTGTTTTAGCTTATCGTTTTACTGTATAATTTCGGAAATTAACTAGTTTTGCAACGCTTCCAAGTTGCGCGAGGCTTTTCACGATAAGAATCGTAATTTTAAACTACGGTAAGAAAAAAAAGAAATCCGAGGCCGGAAACCACTCTGCAAAAATTCCTATCAGTTTGGGCTCTTAAAATTGAATAAAATTTTAACTTTATTTTATGGTCTGTGTTACTTTATTCAATAAGATATATTTTTTCACTGTTGGGGATTGTATATTTTTCGACATTCAATATTCATCTTTCTTTTAATATTAAACTACCATACATAAACAAGTTCGTTATTAGGAATGGATGATAATCCCATTATATGTATGAAAAAGTATATGTAATTTTATTGTTTTATGAGTTTAGAAATATAAAGTTTAAACAAACACCACATTACATCTTGCTTGCAGTTTTTGAATTCAAAAATGCCTAGTTTGTTTAGCTTTTGCAATTCCGATTCGCTTCGTTAGATATGCGTATACGACACTGATTATTTGACGAGCAGCCTTATCGACGCCTTGGAAAAACAAAAGGGAAAAATAAAATAATAGTAAAATAGATTGCTAAATTATGTATTAGATTGTGTTCCATATTCACTTGAAACTACTCTACCTTCCGGTGTCATCATCGTACCTGTGCTAAATGATAATAATGTCCATTGTGTTTCGATTCTATTCTTTCGAGTAGCGGTATCTTCTGCACATGGCCTTGGAACTCTTCAGAGTAAGCGGAAGCGCCCTCTCGTGAGAGGAAGTCAATTTTTCCTGTGGACACTTTTCTCTTCTTTTTTTTATTTTTTATTTTTGACGCTTGTAAATTGTCAGCGAGCCCCCTGGACACGTCACTTTTGAGGAATTTTTACCTTCATCCTCCTATTGAATTATGATATCTGAGTCTTTTTAAAGAAGAAAAAAAAACAGTGATTTGAGAAGCGTTTTGTGGTTTACTGTTCAGAAATCCTGCATTACATTTCATGTATCTTACGTATTTGTTTCTGTGGCATTTGACAATTCGCAACTTTGTGTTTTTAAGCTGTTTTTGCCAAATGCAGAAAACTTTGAAAAAAACTAGGATGATAACGTGAAATGAAAACTCATTTAATGTTATAGTAATATGAAGTAAAGTATGAACCACATTGTTATACTAGGAATAAAAAGGACCCAATATCGGTATCTTCCAGGATTGGTATCTTCTGCTTCCACAATGTGGCTGTCGAGCCTAAACAAAATTGGCCACCTCTACACTAGTATAAAAATTAATAGTATAGTAAAAAAATTCAGCTCTCTATAGATTATCGAAGCCATAATTTGCTATTAATGTTGAAGCTATTTCATATCTGAAAAATATTCCGATTTTGGTTCCTATTTTTAAGCATTATGCGAAGAACAGCTTTTAACTTCGTTTTGTTTTTGAATCGCACGATGAATCTTTCATTACTGTATAACAAACCCACGAAAAATCATTCTCATAATCTTTTTGACTATTTTTTAATTCCTACTGTTAGTTCACTCTCTCCCTATCTATCTGTATATATATATATATATAATATCGTGTTCAAATTTTCAATAGTTAATAAAATACTTTCTATTCATCCACGTTCAAGTTCAAATACATTTTTTTAAAACTTGTAGTGGATGATACTTGATGTAAATACAGTTTTTTCCCCCCAAATATTAATTCATAAGTTAAATTTTTAAAAAAGAATAAATAGTAACATACAAGAATAATAGTTCAACAGCATATATAGAAAGGAAAATCTTTCGTTGTGTCCCTGTAGTGCAATGGATAACGCGTTGGACGTCTACTCCAAAGGTCGTGGGTTCGATTCACACCTGGAATGGGCTAATTTCTGAGAATGTGATTTCTTTTCTACTATACTATTTTATTAGAGTAATTAAATTTAATTAATGAATAATTAGTAACAAGCAAAAAAATAGTCCTACACCATATATAGAAAGGAAAATGAAAATTGCAAGGAAAATTGCTTGCTATTTTGTCACTTAACGTTGTGATTCTGTCATGTGTATATACATGTTTATATTAATTGTAATAATTTAATAAAAAGTAATTAAAATAAAAATTTTCTTTGTTGACCTTAGCATTTTAATTAATTATTTTTTATATTACTTGTTCTATGTATTAAAAATAAAGGTGCGCTAATTCTCTTTTTACAAATTAATTTATCCAGTGGATGGAGCTGTTGCTCTGTAGATTAAAAGTAATGTTGTTTGAAATTATTATGTATGTACATATGTTCTTGAAACTTTCTACCGGAATACTAAAAATATATTGTTTAAAAAGTATCGAACCCCCGTTCCCGTTAATATGAGGGTTAACCAAAGAAAGAGATATCTGTAAAAAAGCTTTATTTCTATTTATTCCAAATATAATACGGTTGCAAACAGCTAATGGGAGCAAGTTCTTCCTCATGAATAATGATAAAATGCACTTATCAAGCATTTTTGAGGAAATTTGCAAATGCACGACTATCCTCTCTGAACTTTGATAACAAGGATCCAAGTTCTATGCCCAGATACGTTGACAAGGCGGAATATAACCCAAAATAGCACATCAACACACCTTACTGTTGTTTTCCTCCTCGAACTCGATTCGCTTAACTTGAAATAGTATCTCTCATTTGGATACATCGCGTTTCCTTTTCAGAAAAAAGGTTCTCAAATCAAACAATGCATTGAAAATATTTCCTCGTAAGGATTGGTAAAGAACGCAAAAAGATCCCAATACAAAAAAAGAGTAATTCGCCATATTTTGTGATCTCTAATCTTATGTTGATGTATAAAAATGTTAGGTACTTAACGATTTATCGCAACCTGTTGGTGACATTATGTGAAAGGAAGCATCTGGTTGCCAATTCAGCGCGTACTACACATAGGAAATCGGGGCTGCCAACTTCGCGAGTTATTGAGTTGGCGATTGTTGTGATAACGTAAGTACCAAATTTCTTTTATGTTACATTTCAAATCCTTATTAATTTCTATTCCCTCAAACAAAATCTTCAACGAATATTCATATATACTCCAAAGAGCAGTTTTGCATTTTGAAAACGTATTTAAAAGATAAAAATTGAGGATCAATCCACATCTTTAAATTATTTAAATTTTATTTTATATTTTGTACTTCTTGATTTTATTTTAAAGATCAGTTGAAACCTAATAGTCAGATTTCTAATTTCATGTTAAATTTGGTTTAAAAAAACAAAAACATCTTAATATTTTGGGATAAATAGATGAAAACAGTTTTTTAGGGTACACAAAAGTTGCGAACTCAATGGGAAATTCAAACAATCGCATGATGAAGGCAATCGCATGTTCTCCTTTTAACACAAAACTGACATTAAACTTGCACTTTCTATTCTATTTGTAAAATTTTGATAAAATTTCAAATTTTGTAACTGGACAAAAATGTTCAAGTGGTTCTTTTTATTTTTTCAAAATTTCATTAAAAGTGTTTTGATATTAGAAAAATTCTTATACAAAACATGCTCTTTTGAATCCAAAGTATTTATTTTTATTGTGTGCGTTCTTGTTGATAATTATTTAGTGTTAAAAAGAAAGCGTTGCAAGAAGCATAAGTTAGCAACGGCGAAGCGCCTAAACTGATTGGCTAAAAATATACGATTGCTTTATCACGCGACTATGACGTCACATGAATTTATGAACTGTTTGGCTGAAAACACGTATTTGTAGTTATTATGTAACTATGACGGCCCATTGCTGGAAACAGTGCTACCCGACCTTTTTATCGCCACGGCCCGGTCAACGTTTGATAATTTTGCCGCAACCCTCTGCGGAAGGGGGGGAGGACGTGGATTGTTTTTACAGTAGAACGTCGTTTATCCTAATCAACTGGGACCGGACACCGTTCGGATACGCGATTGTTCGGATAACCGAAAACCATGTATGCACTAGACAAATATTGAAAATCATCACATGCGGGAAACGTGCTTGAAGAAAAAGCAAAATAGGTGCAAAATGTCACAATTTTATCTTGATTGGGAAAAATAATCACTTATTTTTCGCTGTACCATTGTATACCTTCGTTTTCTTCAACGCAAGGTCTCTGATTCTTTTCAGCAGCAGTAGTTGAGTAGGACAGCACTCTGATTGTTGTTCGTACCCCTCCATAGCTGTCTCTAACGCGTCAGAATTTGCTTCTTTCGTTGCTGTTGTCTTCGTTTTCATCCGTTTCATCGTGGGCAGGGTCGGATTCTTCTTGCTAGGAAGTCACTATCTCATCATCGTTTAGCATTTGAAATCCACGGTCTTCTGCATCGTATGCCATTCAGGTTTCTACATCAACAAAAGAGCGCTTATCACTTGGAAACAAATTGACCTAATATTTCGCGCAGATGTTTACCAAATCACACAACTGAAATTCCGCAAATATCCCTCACCTTGGGGTTTCCCGTCACTTTGGCCTCACACGAAACCACGGTTGAGCATTACACTGTTCGAAAAGTATGCGGACTTTGGTTCGGATATTTGACGCTCCGGATAATAAACATTTGGATAAACGACGTTCTACTGTATTTTGAATTTAACTCGATTTTTTAAAATTTTATTTTAAAATGCCTTCAGAATAGAAAATAAGACTTCATCAAAAATGGATATAAAGTGATTTTTTTCGTGGAAAGTCACACAAATCAGAGAGAAATACACCTACTCTTTGAAAACAAAATGAAAATAATTGAATGTTCTTTGGGCCGCTCGGTACCATTTGATGCGCGGACCGGTACCGGTCCGCGGGTTAGGGACCACTGGCTCAAAGTATTAGAACAATATGAATACATAATGGGGAGAGAAAGAAAAGAAATGAATCGTCGGAGTGAAAATATTGTTTTTGCTGCTTTAATTTTTTAAATATGAGTGTCGTTTTTAAAAATGACAAACTACTTAATTACATTACTATAAATCAAATTTAAATACAAATCTTCATCTTGTATTAAGTTAAATCACAGTTTTAACGCACGAAAATAAAATTATAATCACGAGTAATTGAGAAACTTGAAATAAATTAACCACAACTGTAGTTTTAACGATTTCCCGGATCTGCATTTTTTATGAATCCGAGTCGATCATTAAAAACTCGTAACACAATTCTAATGCACAGTGAATCAGATCCAGTCGACGCTTATTAATCTGGAGCAATCATTCATGCCCCAGCTTGCCCATCATCAATCTGTCATTTCAGGTGGAGGGAAAAGGAGGTGGGGGAGAAGCATGTGTGACGCGAAAAGAGCGCGCGCGGTGAAAGTGACGTCACGGAACGATGTGTCATGCGCGTTTTATTGTCCGCCAAAAGACGTGCCAGCGAACGCGAGAGGAAACTGAAGATTTTCTCTTATGAATTGCCCTCCGAGATGATGGCTTGTTTTCACTTCGTCATTGTGTCAATGGGACGTATGAAGGGGTGTGCTGTTTCCTAGATAAAACAGTGTATTTTATTGTAGTTACAAAATGATTACAAGATTCAATGTATTGTCAGTCCCTTTTTTGCATGGCATTCGTTTCGATAAGATTTATGTAAACATCCTGGATGTGTTCAGCGTGAAGTTCCAAATGAATAGTGTCTTGACGAATGTTTTTGAGAAATCTCAACTGAAAACAGTTATATATAATTAACCTTAAGTATTTTAAAAATAAATATAAAAAAAAATATTTTTAAAAACACTGGAATAATGTATTAAAATATTCCAGGGGACAAAAAAATCTTTTTGTCTGTTTCCTAGTTTTAAAGAGCCTATTCTTATTAATTTTGGGTTGACAAAAAACGGAATATGTGAATGAAATTTATTTATTAGCTGTTGCTTATAAGATATACAACAGCCCATCCATCAATTAATAGGTAAATTTGAAGAACAAAACATTACCAACTAATAAATACATTAAGTCAAGTTTTAAGAAACAGGGTTCTTATCAGAAATCAGCAGTGATTTTTTATTTTATTTCCTGTGAATATTTCCTTTTGGATTGCCTCTTGGATGTCGAAGCCCGAGTATCCCTGTCCAGCAGTAGTCGGCGAGCATTGCCTCATCCCAACGACCCTTGTATCTACATTCCATTGCTGCGATATCTTAATGAAACCTTTCACCGTGTTCATCGCTTACAGATCCACAGTTCTTATAGAAAAAATCAAGATGGGAATTTTTAAAAAATGGATCTTTAAAGACACATTGCCTTCTAGATCATGGAACTTCTACAAAGTTTTTTTCACCATCTGTTGATAGTTCTCATCTTTTTTTGTTGCCTAGAAATTATCGTACCGCACTTTTAAAGGCTACATTCACTTTCTCTCCAGAATTAAATCAAAAGTGTGGTCCTTCACGATTTTGCTTATTTAAGGGCCCACGAAGATTCCCTCCTTTATCTTTACATCTCTCAATCTTGGAAATTTGGATCCATGGTATTGGAAAGCCTCTACATCCTTGTTAATGGATTGTATTAAGTTCTTCATCAATTCCAGCTTAATGTGCAGGGGTAGAAGTAGAATGTCATTTAGTTTACTATAGGATCATTTGAGGCATTTCTCTCACTGGATTATAGATTTCTGAATGGCCATTTGTCTTGTATGTAGTGCGATTTTCGATCTCTTCTTTCCCACAAACACAGAAAACAGCATTGCTTGGTGTGGACTAACTACATTTCCATGAGTAAAGCAATGACTTTCAAGTCACCTCAGATCTTCCATTTATTATCCTCGTATTTTATGAACTCTAAAAGTAATTTCACATTTTGCATAAGTTTCCTTACGTGAACGGAATGTCTGATGGAATGGAAGGAAGAAGGTTTCCATAGTGTAGGCATACTGTTTTCAAACTAAGCTTGGAAGAGTCCATAAACAACCTCCAGTTATTTGGATAATTTCTGATGTTCATGAAATTCATCAAGCCGTTGACATCAATACGTGTAACAACCACATGTTTTTTCTTCTCAAAGAAACGAAGATTCTTTTCACGAGTCCTGTACTCTGTAACCTTGACGCCTGGTAGGAGTAGACTCCATTGCTGCAGTCTGGATGACTGAAGCTCTGCCTTCTGTTTTGGCAAGTCAAGCTCTCTTACGAGGTCACTCGATTCTGCTTGTTGTAGTCTGTGGGGAATCGTCACTTGAATCGTGCACTATCGTCTTTGTTCTACTGAACACACTTTACACTCAAAACACACCTGCAGAGGTAGGACTGTTGCATAAATTGCGTAGAAGTTTAAAAAAAACAATCCTGAGGGAAGTTCTTCCATCTACCGCCTTAAATGAACATCGCAAAGATTATGTATAGAAAGTAAAGATGAGTGAAAATACAGCTATTAATGAGGAGGGAGGAGTTCTGACGCTTGAAAACAAGAGCTAATCTGAAGTTTTTATGGTGATTTTCGTGTTTAACGAGCCAAAATACTTCATAAAAAACTATTTTTGAGCCCAAAACATTTTTGGTGTTGCCTAGTGTAATTAGAAACAATTAGTCCTTTATAAAAGAGCTTTGAAAGAAGTAAAAGAACGTTTTAACCTCAATACAGAATAATATATATGTGTAAATATTTACATCTTCTGTAAAATTTCTCCATGGTTGTGAAATTATTTAAATGTATATAAATAAATTTATATGTATATACAAATAAAAGTTTATACATAATTTTTTGAAAAATCCGAGGCGTGTCTGTAAGGTAAGTTCCGTTTTGTAAAGAAAGACACAGCATTTTTTTTTCTTTCAATTTCATTTTTCCATGAAAAGTCTTTTATTGCAGTATTCAGCTACATTTCTATCTATACGCTGCTGTATTTCAGTTCGTAGTCACAAAATCAGAAAACCAAGAAACGAGGGTTATATATTCTAATAAAAAAAAACATAGTGATTTTTTTTTAAAATTCATTTCTTACATTGTGTTCTCTGACTTGGATCACAAGCATCTTTTCTCTCTGGGATCACGACTAGCTCTGCTCGCTGCCACTACAATTGGTAGCCTAACGGTCATGGTCATGGACTCGTGGCCGATGTGTCATGAGTTTGAGCCCTTGCCACTGAAGACCCGCCATGAAGAAGGGGTGATGCACGTTAAATCTGTCGAGGCTCAAAGCCCTCTTCTTGACATGGTGTTGAGGTTCGGCGTGGGAGTGGTAGCTCGGGTATCGTTCTCGTTATTTGACCATGGTTCAGAATTGTTCGTCGCCAATAGCTCCTCTTGTTGTTTTAGAGAGTGCCGTTGACAAACATTCACTTGCTCACGCCGCAACAACTATCCACTGGCTGCAGCACCAGCAATGGTGAGACATTTGACATAGTTAACTTATCTATACCTTCCGCAAATAAAGTTACCACCGATGGTAATAGTCATATTATTTCATGCTATTTGGTTCCGTCGGCGCTTTCAAAGTCCCAAGATCGTGTTTCTTGTGCACAAGCAAGTGGTAGTCAACCGGTGCCATGTCTGGGCTGTAGGGAGATATTTGAACTACTGTCAGCCAAATTTTTCAATAGTCACATGATAGTGATAACCACTAGCCAATTAGTTCAAAAACTCCCGTGACATTGCGTCATAGTCGCACGATAAAAACTATCTTGTATTTCCAGCTAATCAGTTCACGCGCTTCGTTGTTGCCAACTTTTGCTCTTTGCAGAACCTTTCTCCTAAAAGGAACATATGTATACAAATGCATTTTATTTAAAAGTATTATACATAAAATATTTGTTTTTCTGTTTAAGAAATTGATTCCGAAGAACTTCTTTAAACATATTTATATCCAATTATGGAATGTGAAATTTTACCCAAGTTTTGCAAATAGAACAAGTACGATTAGTTTGATGTCTGTTTTGAATTCTATGGAGAACAAGTGTTTGTGTCTTTATCACGTGACCGTCAGAATTGAGACCATTGCACGCTGAAGTTTTTTCGTTTTCTCACAGTACCGAAATCCCTTTCATATCCGCAGACGTACTGTATACGGTCCTTTGGAGGAATGATGTTTTTGAATGTTTGCTTTTTTGAGAGATCTTGTGTATCTACTCCATTTCGATTCTAACGTTAGATTTAACGTTTGAAGATTCTAATGTCAAATTTCAGTATCAATCTTGGTTTTGATGCCTCTCATCACACTCGTGTGTAAGAAAATTCAAAATACTGCCAAGTCGCTTGGTTTTCTGGATATGGTACCCATTTGAAACACAATAACCAAAACTGAAAAAAACTATTTCATGAAAAAAAAATTTGAAATTTGAGGAAATTCGTCTGAAATATTTGGCATTGCGAAGCGTCTGTTGTTTCTTTTTCCTCAACTTGTCTTGCCCAAACGTCATTGACGGTAGAAGACCATCCACTCTGTTCTTTGTCGTGCACAGTTGTATGTTCTTCGTCGAATTTTCCAACCCATTTTCTCACCCACAATATCGCTAATTACACTTTCATCTCTTAAATCTCAATAATATGATGATGAATTTCATCAGCCTTCACGTTGTTTTCATATAAAAAATGAATAACAGACCGAATCTTACTGGTAGACGGGTTCTTCAACTGTCGTAACGTTTTTAGTGATCTCAGCAAACTGAAAGCACGATGCATACGAACAAAATAGCATCCGTGGGCCGTGATTGCCTGATGGTTACGAACTCGGTGGTCGACATGTCGCGGGTTCGAGTCCTGGTGCCTCTGAAGACACGCCGGGTAGAGGTGGCAGATGCACGTTGAATCTGTCGAGGCTCAATGACCTCTCGTTGGTGTGATGTGGTAATTAGGAGAGAGGTGTCGTCCTCGTCACTTGACTGAAGCTCAAAATTACGTGGTCCGTCGCCAATAGCCCGCGTGTTGCTTTATAATATGACGTTGATATGATACTCACTATTCCATAATAGCATCCGTGGAAAATCTAGAGACATGAAAGACTGGTGAGCATGCTAGGAACGCTATCAGTAGAACAGCGGCAGCGGAAGTATAAAACGGAATTGAATTTCCTTTCCGGAAACGCTTCATATATAATCAATTTGTTTTATGCGTGGGAAAATAAAATATCTCTTGATACCTGCAGAATCGTATAAATGTTTCTGATAAATATTTTATATGATACATTTTTAATCATATAAGCAACAGGAGAACTTAACATTTCTATTTAAATAGATAAAAATATTTCAACGCTATTGATCTTGTCAACTTTCCATTCTACGATAAATTCGTTGTATATATTTGAAATTAAGTTGAAGAACTTTGCGGTTCCTAGATAATGATATCAATATCATAATCAAAACCACAGAGCTTGTCGGTCGAACACGAAAATATAAACAAGTTTATCAATTTGTTTTTATTAAAGAATAATTGTTTATGTTGTTTGTGTCGAAACGTGGGTTCGAGACCTAATGCGCTAAAGACTCGCTGTGTAGGGAGCTGATGCACGCTAAATCTACCAAGGCTCGAAATCTTCACGTTGACAAAATGGATTTTGGAGAGTAGGATGTCGCTCAGATGTCGTTTTCGTCACTTGGCCATAGTTCAAAATTACGATGTCCCTCGTGTGGATTTAAAAATGTCGCTGATAAACTATCATTCAAAGATATAAACCATGCCATAGAATTTATTTTATTATTTGGATTTTTGATTTGTCTTTTCTCATTGTAATTGAATTATTCCTATAGTTAATTTTATTATTATTTTATGGCATCCCCTTTCCCCTAGGAATTATTTTATAACCCAGAGTATAGCTTGAGATGGCCTGGTCGGAAAAGCGCGCATTCGAAATTAAAGAACTTTAATTGAGAGGATGTTGAATCAAGTTGGCAGAAATACTGCTTGCTAACAAGCCAAAAAGGAACAAAGGAAATTCCGAGGTATATTTTGGAAGTACCCAACCACTAAAAATCTCATAAGCGTCAATGGCGCAACGGATAATGTTAAGCCCCCCTGCAAAGTCAAGTTTTTTGCCTTTAATATTTTATAAATTGGTTAAATAAGTACTTGGCAACAATCAGGTTTCGGGCCCCCTAGAACTCTGCAGTCCCTCATGATGTGGGGGGTGTACGTTACGCCCCTGCATAGCGTTCAAACGTGCAAAAGGTTTGCTCGTTAAATACAACGTCAGTCAGAGATAATCTTGAATCCAATATGTCTCTTCAATCATATCGAAAAAGAAAAGGGTCAAAGCAGCGAATGGACTCTATGACAGTGTAACATCATATACAGTAAATTTTAATTGCTCCTATAAGTCCTCACGTGGCGCACTCGCTAACGTCTACGAACGAGACATAAATTTAAATATCGTCGTCCTTGTCAGTAAACAGCAATTCAAAACTATGTTTATATCCATTAACCTATTGTGCTCTACTCCATTTGATTTAACAAAACTAAACTGTTCAATAAATTATCTACAAAGGCAAGTTTGGCGCGCATCTCTAAAGTGCGGGAAATAACGACCATGTGTTTGGACATTGGAATGCAAAATGTACGTGGGGAAGGGAGACAGAGGGTCAAAGTGAAATCGGTAACAAAAGGGAAAAAATCGATGCCCTTTCAGTAGGTCAGTGACATCTGTTCGCAGATGCCTCCGGTTATTTACTGCTTGGAAAGTGTGCCACCGACAAAGGGACATTGTCCACTGCTGATGGTCACCAGACGACTTTGTGGGGGTGGGGGGAGAAGGTATGTGAGAAAACAAAATCCTTCGCGCCTTTTCTCAATAGACTGTTGTTGTAATAACTGTAGTTTATTTGTGGGGAGTCCTTTACTTGAACCATAATAAAATTGAACTCGGTTGAACTTTCAAGCATCCGTAATGTTCTGGATAGTTTGTGGTACATCGTTTTAACAAAAAAAATTTTTTTTTAAAATTAATATTTAAATTTAAGAGGGATAACGAAAATAAAATTTACTGAAGGTGCCAAATGAGTGAGGGTTTTTAATGTGACAAAAATAAATTTATGTATATACTGGAATTCTACAAAATTAACTTAATTTGAAAAAAATCTGCAGTTAAAATTTAAGATCGAAATAAAAAAATAAATAAATTGCTGTTAAGAACACATTAAAAAAAGTTAACAAAAAAGTGACTTTGGAAGGTATTGCTTAATAAACTTTTCTTTCAATTCGGTAAATTTCTGAAAAATCGCTAGATTCTCTAATTTCATAACGTACTATTGTTTTAATAATAACAAAATAGATAAAACTTTAAGGTACTTGTATAAATACGTAGTGTAATAATTTATTACTCGAAAATTTACTGACGGGAAAGTTAATTCTTGAAAAGGCAGAAAATATATTTTCATTTATAGTATCAGAAATAAAAGGGAAAGAATTCACTCATTCTAACATTAAATATATATGGGCGGAGGAGATAACTTTTTTTTTAACATTCCGTATCTCGATCTTTTTATCCAAGAATGTTGCTAATAATTTAATAAGAAACCATACTGTGTAATAGTGAGATATTGATGAAATGTCATGTTCAAATCCTTAGGGAATGTACTTTTAACTTGGCCTTGTTGTACTTTGAAATTGACTATTGAAGTTGGATTTGTCAAACGAAAAATTATCATTGATTGTGTGCAAATGAATTTTCTTTAATTTTGCATTTAACCTAAATTTTGAATTTTTGTTAGATGAAGCAATCATTATATACATGACGGGGAAGGGGGGAGTGTAGGGATAAAGATGTTGAGCTTTTGAATGGGTTATCAGGATCGAGAAATCTATTTTAAAATTTTCGATAGAGAAATGCTAGGTTGATTTATGGGACTTTAAGGTATATATAGAGTTCTGTTTCTAATGAACCAAGGTGAGAATTACTGATGATTCTTAAGTTTATTTTGTAAAATTAAAGTTTTTTTGTGTTACAGTGGTATGTCTCCTTACTGATGAAGCATATAAAATTATAGACCTGATCAGTGGCGCACACAAGGGGGTGTCCTAGGGGTCCGGAACCCTCCCCCCAAGAAGCTCTTGACTTTCTTTCGATTGATGATAATCCTATATATATGACATAAAATTTAATTAAGTACTTGTAATTAACAATTTATTTTTTACTGCTTTTTGCTAACAAAATCGACAAAATCAAAAGAATCAATTGGTGTTGTCTTGATGTATGATACGAGTTGGGGAACTTTCGACCGTGGATCCCTCCTTGAAAAATTTTTGTGTGCGCTACTGGATCTGATTACTTGTTTATAAAAGTATTTTATTGGAAGGTGAGAGTGTCGGCCGATGAGTGAGATGCAAATGTGTATTTCAGCCAAACATTTGCTTATAATATATTTTTTTTTAAATGTGAACTTTGAATCCAGGATGACCCCTAGCATTTTGAGCGACAAATATTTTATAGTAAAATGAAAAATTATTACCGTATAATAGCGTTATTACGTTTTAAATTTGCTTAATTTTTATTCTCTTAATTATATTCACTTTCGCTGGTATTCGTATATTTTAACCACAAAATCATAATGTCTTTTCTTGAGCAAAATCATAAATGTACAAAATGATAGATTTAAAGAGCTACTTGAAATCAAGTGTGACAGATTTCCATGTCATTGCCGATTGTTAAGACGAGGGGGGTATTCCAGCAAACGGTTCTCCCTCTGTGCAGCAGCCCTTTTTTCTTTTTCTTTCGGTAGCCTGCCCCCCCTCTACCTATCTGTGTCTTGCTCGAGCAGGTGGGCAGGGGCTGATTCTTATTTTGGGCGAGCGGGGAGTGTGCTCCGCATTTTCCGGCCCGATGAACCCCATCTGTTTTGTGGGGCTTCCGCGCTGTGTTTGCTTCCACTCCTGGACCACTATGCGATTGTTTACATGCTTCCACGAGGACTCGGGTGTTTTGTTGGGTGTTTGTTATTACCATACTTGTGATTTATGTTTTGTGAAAGAAAAGGGAGATTTCGAATTTTAGAAGTGGTATAATCATTATTTATATATATGTTATAATTTTATGACAAATAACTTTTTCATTTTTACTTTTTGATGTACTGGTAACTTGTAAATTTTATTAAGATTTCATTCACTAAGGTAAAATAAATTATGTTTTTCAATTATTAATATAGGATATTTGGGAAAGAAATGCCATATATTTAAATACATTGCCGTCTGGGTAGAGCTGTGTTGAGGTTCCAATTTATTTTCCTTTATGATTTGATACTCATTGTATAAATGCATATGAATCTTCAAAATAATTGTAACTTGATCAAGATTGTGATTCATCTTTAAGTGGGTTGTATGAGTCATTCAAGATTAAGTTTTTGAAATAAGATAAATTTTTCTTGTAATTCAAACTAAAAAGAAGCAAGAAGGACGCTTTAATTGGAGAATGTACGCCAAAAAGTGAGTTGTGCGAGTTCGCTAACAAGTAATATGTGATACCAATTAAAATAATCCATCCATATTTCACATGTTGTCTTGAAAGATTTGACCTTAAATTTCCTTCTTTTTCTGTCTTTTTTTTTAAAAAAAATAATAAAACTGAATTATGAGAGTTTTATATTTCTTACACTTATGTTGGGGAGAGTTAAAATGTTTTCTTTCTACAACTTCACGAACGAAAATACCTATTTAGAATTGTATTTTCAATTATATATTTATTTAAAGGGAAAAACATTTAATTTTACTTAAGTAAATTTAATAATTAGTCTCTCAAACTTTTTACTTTAGGAGGACATAGTAGATTATTAGTTATGTGACTTCATCAGAAAAGTCGAGAAGTCACGGGCGCTAACTCGTGGCTGTCGTTGTTTCACTCGAGTTGTTATTTTGTATTCTGATTCCATTGGAGACCCTTGGCTTGGTGTAAAAGTTAGGAGAGTTGGTATCGAGCTCATATATTCTCGTACTATTTTTAAATGTAGCATTAACTACCAATATCAATTAGTTACCATGGTTGGGTGTGGAAATTTGATGAATGATTTATCTGAAGTGTTATTTTTTGCGTCTGATCGTGTCTCGAAATTGCAAAACCCCTCTTTAATATCCCGTCTTATTGCTCTTGGATGACATTAAAACAAAAACTAAATTAAATAAACCGTAATTCAGTGTAACTTGCTATTAAAGTTCCATAAATTCATAATAGCTGAGAAGAAAAATCAGAAAATTTTACTAGAAAAAAGGACAGTCTTCCCTAAGAATTGAACTGTCGGTATTTGTGTAAATTTTAGATGCTCTATTTTCCTCTTAAATCAAGCACGCTCATGCGTGATTTATTTATCTTCTATGCGTAAACATATTGTTCCATAATACATGTGATTGGGTTCACATGACAGTTCAGTCACGTGATAATTTGTGATTCTTGGCGTGCAGTGTTTGTTATCTTAAAAATAGTGCATTTTAGAAAGACCGCAGTTGGATTTAGTGATATAAAATTTATTTTCTGTTTAAAAATAAGTCGTTGTTTCAAAATGTTTTTGATATAAATTAATTTAAGGTATCCGAACACGTTGAAATGACCAATTTCGATTAAAACACATATTTTGGAGGGTTTTTAAAATTTTTATTTTAATAGAGCAATCTTTTGGTTTTATAAAACATATATTACTTTGTTTCTACATTACATAGAGACAGAGTTACAATAAATTGCTCAAAATTAGAAAAACCGGAAACGGGTCTTTAATCTGCTAGAAGAGGCCATTTTAAATTGTTCAGAATCTATCATGGCAAGTCTGATAACTCAAAATATTATGAATGTATTTCTATGAAACTTTTTGCACCTGATACTTGTATTGTGGCCGAGTGGTCTAGGCATCGGATCATGGCTAGCATGCCATGGGTTCGATCCTAGTACCACTAAAGATCCGCCGTGTAGGGAGCGATGCACGTTAAATCTGTCGAGAGCTCAAACGTCCTCCCGTTGGTGTGGTGTGGTAGTTAGGAGAGGGGGTGCCAGTTCAGGTGTCGTCCGCGTCACTTGACCATGGTTCAAAAATTACGCGGACCGTCGCCAAAAGCGCTCGTGTTGCTAATCAGTGCGACGTTAATATTCTCTCACTCTCACTCACTGATACTTGTATTATTTTCTACAGAATGTACTAAAATAATTAGTATTGTATGAATATTTATGAGCTACGGTCTGTTATTTTAATAACAGCCTCTGAAATATGTCACATTTCTAGTAGCGTACACTAATATTTTTTTTGGGGGGGGGGGGTCCATGGTCGAAAGTCCCCCAACTCGTATCAAACCTCAAGACAACACCAATTGATTCTTCTGATTTTTGTTAACAAAAAACAGTAAAAAATAAATTATTGAATTAATAATTAGCACTAATTAATAAAATAAATTGTTAATTATACGCGTAAATTAAATTTTACGTTATATATAGGATTATCATCAATCCAAAAAAAACTCAAGGGCTTCGGGGGGGGGGTCCGGACGCCTACGACACCCACCTTGTGTGTGCCACTGCGCACATTTCTAATCATATTTATTTGATTAGCTCTAAAAATGTATATATTTTCATAAAAAAATTTAATTTCAGTACATTCTTTAGATAATTAATGCAATTTTTATTTTAGTAACACTTTTATTGATATAAGTTTGTTACCTTTTTCTCCAATTGCTTTGAGGTTTTTCAAAAATTATTGCTAAAATTTCCCTGATAATTGTGATTTTTGTGAAGTTTTGATAATTTATTTTAGATATTGTTGGTTAAGTATTAATATTTATTTGTATGGATCCCTAAAAAGTATTTATAATGTTTTAGTATGCTATTTTTTAAAAAAAGTTCTCTGAGCTAAGACTAGAATTCAAAGTGTGGGTGGGGAGCATTTGTAATACAAATGAAAGCCAATGGTCTATGATGAGGCAGTTTTTTCAAAAAGAAAAGCTGACATTCTAAACTCGCAATTTATTTCTGAAATAAAACTTTCATTTATCTTTTTCTGCTGAGAGATGCTTGAAAAAATAACATTTGAAATTTTGAGCGTGCGTTTTGTCAATCAATTATGAATAATTTTTATAAATTATTTAAACAATTAATGATTTATACGATTACATAGTGCTTTAGTATTTTTATTTCGTAACAAAGCTAATTTTGCAAGTTGAAGGGCGTTTTTTTTAAAAATTAGTCATGACTCTTTAAAAGCGCCATGTAAACTTTTTTTTTTCAA
>BMAO01031340.1:0-48838 GCA_019973975.1 Trichonephila clavata
GTGAAGGTTTGACCCTTTATCGGAATTTTTCATAGATGGTCCAGTGAAAGAGATATTATATTATATTTATCCCGGTTCTTTATTTCTGTAATAAACTAAGAGACTGAATGTGTATTTATGGTGAGCAAGGGCTACAACTGTTTCCTATTCCGAGAGTAGTGATAGGACTATAAGCGCCTGAAGTCTTCTGTCACCCTAAAAGTCTTTAAGTTAATTATTTTTAAGGAGTATCAATGAGTTCTCAACGTTGGTTCTCTGGGAGAAGATGGAATGGAAGTGTTAAAGAAGAATTTCACATTGGACAAAAGCACGATCGGGAAAAGTACGATCAAGATTTATGACAGGCTAGTGATGAATTTGTGTCACTGGGACAATGACTTTGAGAAAGACCCCTTTGAAGTAAACTAGGAAATTTTATGTCAATTTGAGTTCAACAAATTTCTTTTAGCTCTGTTTTATATAGACAAATGAACAACAACAAAAGGTAACTATTATATTTTCATTTCAAAATCTTTAAATTTTTAAGATTTAATGCAGGTATCTTAATCTGAAGGGTAAGATAAAGTGAACAGTTTGATGATGTATTGTGTCATTACTATTTTATTATTATCTATTTTCGATATACATAAATATAAATAACTGCCTCTTTGAGCTTTTAGAGTATTTATATATATATATATATAGAGATATATATATATATATATATGTATGATTATTAATATATTTGAATGTGTTTTGGTTGAATCTAAAACATTTTGATTGGCATTGTTAGTTCAAATGAAAATATTATTTGCCTCTTATAAAATAATTTCTTGAGACAGTTATGCGGCGATATTAGTTCATTTAAATACAAAATATTACTGAGATTTTGAGTACATCATTAATTATTAACATACTTGAAAAGAATCCTAACAATAACTTCGAAATGAAATAAAACGTTATTATATATTTATTGTATGATTTTTGTTTGTAATCCTAACGTATTAGATAATTTTGTTTATATAATAGAGGCGAGCCAATCTATATATAATTTAAATATTTCATTAAATTACTCAAACTTAAAAGAATAAAGAAAGAGTATTAGTTTATTTAAATACACTTTTTCTTTTATTGAGGTTTAAATAAACGGCATAATTTTTCTAATATACTTTAAACTGCTAAGAGAACTACATTACTTGCAAGATTAACGAAAGCACAAATCTTTTTCTTTGTATTTATTGTCATTTTATATGATTTGCTCGCGATACTCTTTTGATTAAGATCTTTGTCCAGACAACTGAGATGTTATCTAGTAATCTAATAATAATTATTAAATAGGTATAACTAATTATAAAATCGTATAATTATTTTAAAAGTATAATTTTTGCAGAAAATATTGTATAACATTCTGTATGCATCAAAAGTTAATCAAAATTCATCTATAACTATATATTTAAAATCTTTAAAAGGCAAATGCCAATACTATAGCAATTTATAAAAGCATTTAATGAAATGTTTATTATTTTACAGAACAATAATAAATGTTGAAAATATAGGTGTCTATTTTTAATGGGTTCTAGCTTAAAACTATCAAAGTGGTAGCAAACGTATGTCAAAATATGAAACACAATTTATAAAGTGGATAAGAAGAGAGAGAGAGAGAGATTGCAAAACAAAAATAGAAATGAAAAGTATTCAATATGCAGTAGATTGTTTAATTTGAGAAATGGAACTTTGAATGTAATTAAGAGATATAAATTTAGCTGAAAATTGTAGATTTCTTTGTGATATATTGTATGTTTGTCAGTCAGTTTTGAGTTATCTTAGAAATTTCAAATTATTATTTTGGAATGTTTATTGTTCCATGAATACAAGTACATTAAGATTTTGAAAACAAAACAAGTATAGTAATAATAATACTAAACTAGAAGGTGTAAAAGATTAGTCTAGTTAATGTTTTATTAATTTATATTTAGAAACTTAAAAGGAAACTTTACAAATCAAGAGAGTATATTAATTGTTTTTCAGTTTTTAAAGAAAACCTTAGAATTTTAATGCTTATATTTATTGAGATTTAATAATTTTGATTATAAGTAATCTGAAGCTAAGCTACGTTTGGTCTTAGAAATTAAATTATGATTTCTGTAAAGAATAAAAGAATTAAACAAATATGTGTGGTATTATAAATCAGAAATCTATAATTTACTGGGAAATTTAAAAAGATAATGTAATTTTATGAGAGTTTTGAAAAATTTTAATGCTTTAGAAATTTAGCTCTAAATTGACTGTAAAATTGCAGAGACATTTGATATAATGCGTCATTATGTCCGGGCGGTACTAGGCCTAGAAATGTAATAAAGAACACACAGTCTGTTTGAAGGCTGGGCCGAGAGTATATTCCTTGTTATCATTCTTTAAATTTAGTAGGAAATTTGACAGCAGAGAGTTAGAAGGATAATTAATGTTATGTTGCACAGAAATTATTCATTTTTCAGGTCAACCATCGCTGGCGAATTTTAAATAAAATATGGAAAGGAAAATATGTAATATCTGAAAAGGTTTCAGATACACGATAGTCAGTAAGAGTGATGCCGTACGAGCTATAAGACTTATTATATTACTACATAAAGAGGTTCTGGCTGAAATCCAGATACAAATGAGGAGTAGAATAACACCAATACTGAGGCAACTTCTTTGAAACATGGTAGAATGGTAGCAATTAAGTACATAGATTCTGATGAGGTCTTCATCCCCATCTTGCAGAATTCTTTGAGGGAGCATTAAAATTACATCACGGCGTTTAGTGTGAAGGTGGAAAGTATAAAAGTTAAAAATGAAATAAATTAAAATAAGAAAGTACAGGACTTGAAATAATAATAATAATAATATAAAGAAAATTGTTGAGCTATATTTTTGTTTGGTGTTGGGTGTACGGTAAAGAGAATACTGAGTCGACTGCGTTAACTCCGCTGCCGGAAGCTCCATAGAGTACGGCCAACTTAATCTGGTACTTTTAGAAACACATGGAAAGTATGAAACTTCCTTGTCGACCACAATACCGTGATTTGGGATAACAACATATCTAGAGGTGAGTGCTACCAGCAAACATTACAATCAGTTGCGTGTGAGCAATTAAAGGATCTAATCTACTGAAATCTTAGAAAATTACACTGGTGCAAAATTAGGACGAGACGGTTTTTTCAATATAACTTCGTACAAAAGCCTTCCAAATCAACACATTTAATACCGTAAGATCCCCAATACGTAAGGATATGAGTAATGCAAGCAACACTTACTAAAAGAGAAATCAGAGCGATAAAAAAAGAAGCTTTATTGAAAAAGTAGCATGGAGCGCATCCCTGTGATGGGTGTCCAGCAAGAAATATCCGGTCTTTAGTAGGGGATATGATCTCCCCTGACTGCTAGGCAGGTTTCACAGCGTCTGCCTATGCTGAGAATGAGGGTGTCAATGAGTTGTTGAGGCATTGCTGCCCATTCGTCTTGCAACGCCAATCGAAGCTCCGGAATCGTTACTGGTGGTAAGATACGAGCTGCCAAGCGTCTGCCTAGAAAAATCCCATACATGCTCGCTGGGATTGAGATCCGGAGATCGTGCAGGCCAATCCATACGTTCAATATCCTCACTCTCTAAGAGCTGTTCGGCAGCTACTGTGCGATGACATGGTGCATTGTCGTCCATGAAAAGGAACTGCGGACCCATAGCGCCTCTAAAAAGACGCACATATGGAAGAAGAATCTCGTTACAATAACGGGTCCCGTTGACTGAACCTGCGTCGAAGATGTGAAGGTCTGTACGACTACCAAGCATGATGCCTCCCCAAACGAGAATACCGCCACCTCCATACCTGTCCCTTTCAATGATGTTCGAGGGATGATTGCGGCTTCCCCGCTCTCTCCAGATGAGTATGCGATGAGAATCGCTACTCAGACTGAATCTGCTCTCATCTGTAAAGAGTACTAGTCCCCATTCATTGTCTCTCCAATTCCGGTGTTCCCGGCACCACAGAGAATGCCTTCCCGATGGGCAGGCGTTAGAGGTACACACCGTATAGGGCGTCGTGCAAACAGACCACCACCGTGCAGTCTTCTGGCCACGGTTAAAAACGCGATATCGGTCGTCCAGTCGCCTGTGTCGTGTGTCTAGCGATTTCTCCCGCTGTCTGCCACCTGTTTCTTCTGGCCTGTAAGGCAATATACCGGTCATCTGCGGGTGTGGTTCCTCGTGGACGACCGCTACTGAACCCCCGGATAGCTGTTCCTGTAGTTTGAAATTGTCTCCAAAGTCGTGAAACGATGCTGTGAGCAATTCCGAACTCTGCAGCCACACTTGTCACACTGCGACCTTCCTCCAACTTCCCAATAATTCGACCTCGGGTAAAAGCATCCAGATGTCGTCTAACAGATTGATTATTCGACATTTCTCGCTGAGGCAGCAACTCGGTGTGATTTTAACTGCTATACGGTGTGCAATCTCTTTGCCAGAAATACTAATCTTACACCGACAACATGCTTTACTACTCAGACACTCCCCCATTACGTCTACCTGCATATCTGCGCATGTACTACCGTACATCACCTCACTTAATCTCCTGATTGGTCTTTCTGTCCGATCTGCCTATTCGTTCAGCTGATATGCTAATTTTTCGACTTCGTCCTTAATTTTTGCACACCAGTGCATATACAAAATTTCAGGAATGAATTTGGAAAAGTAGAACAAGAAGCAACTGCTTTATCATTGCTCTCATTTGAAAAGGAAGTTGGACAAGCTTGCAGGCAGCGAAAGAGAAAAATTATTTTCGGTGAAACTGTAAAGAAGGTCATGAATTTGAAAATAGGGAACATTTCTTGTTTAACTCATTCTATGTCATATGCGATAGGACATACCGAACTATCCCGAAGAGCTGGAATATATAAAACTGTTATAGAACCCTTTTTTGTATTTTTTGACGAGGGGTTTTCTGAAATTAAGAAGAAAGCTGTACACAAATTAAAGGATATTTACAAAGACGATATTGAATCGCTTAATTTTGACGATGAATTGGATCAGTTTTTGCTATTTTTTAAAAGAAAACAAAGATACTATGAACACTCCATTAGAAATTTATCGAGTTGCAAAAGAAATGGTCTCGACTTTCCTTAATGTCGAGATACTTTTAAAAATATTTTTAACTATACCGATATCAAATACATCAAGTGAGAGATCTTTTTCTGTTTAAAAGCGCGTTAAAAATGATTTAAGAAGTAGTATGGGAGATGACAAACTGAACAGCATGGCCATTTTATACATAGAACAAGTTGTTTTGGACCAAATAGATACTGCAAAAATAATCGATGAATTTGCCCAAGAAAAATCAAGACGTAAAGTTATGTAGCAAAATTTTAAGCTTTTAAGTAAGGTTTTTTTTTTAATTCTTTAAAATAAAGTTAAAAGTTTTTTTGAGCCGTTAATTTTTTTTTTTTAGCTGTACATTTTATTTTGAGAATATAAGGTCAGCGAATTTTTTCAATCCTTCAGCCCAGGGGGTTTAAACCTTTTACCGCCAGGGGCCTCCAACTAGCTTAATCCGCCTCTGCCAGTACCACAATTATTTATTCTCACATCAAATACTTTTAAAAATTTATAATATGAAATAGAGACATAAAGCGAGACTGCGTCTGCATGCGATGCTTTAATTGGCTTTCTAATGATGGGATGTCCCGAGCTATGCCCCGTCTCTGACCGGGGACTCCCAGAGCAATAGCAGCTTAACTCCAGCTAATGTTGCCAGACTAAATATGAACGAATGAGCGGAAACGACAAAGTTGAGAAATTAATAAAAGAAAATTAAAAACAATATTTTCAAGAAATAATTATTCATATGCTTTCATGCACCGATAAATAGAGTATTTTTTTTTTAAAGTCGATGTATCAATTTTTTGATATCGTATGGCAGAAAAAAAAAGAGAGTTGAGAGAGAGAATTTTCTAATTTATTTTTTAAAAACCTTGTGGCATGCACTTTTGGATTTTCCTTACTTTTCGTTCAATTTATTTCGGCTTTCAGGCACGAGGCTGTGGGCAGTGACCCACGCCTTACACCGCCTCTGCTTGTAATACATCTTTCCTTTCTAGATGTGTAACGAATGGTAATAGAGCGCCCTCTACTGGCCATGTGAACACTTAACCAGTCAGCCTGCCACCTCGGGGAAGGAAGGATGTGCCAATGTCCGCCCGCGCAAACCCCTTAATATTTGTATATTTTCCCCCTGTTTTATGTCATTGTAACCGTGCTCAATTAGAATGTACCACCAATTAAAATTATTTGAGCTAGCCGCCGGAGTTATTTTTGAGTATCGGTTATAGAAATGTCGCCCAACTTACGGCCCGAATAATTATTTAATTTTAATATGACTACTAGTCTAACAAAGTTAACTTCAATATTCTGAACTGCTAGTTCATGAAGAAGTTTTAAAAAGTAATTTCTGAAATTGTAGCTACCGGCTACGGAGAAATTTTCGGATTACTAGAAAATTTATATTTCCTACCGGGAAATTAGAAACTTTGGATTGCATTCGTCTTCACGGAGCATCAGCTAAGTTTTCTTTTGTTTTGTTTTGTTTCTGATTCACATTTTGATCTTTTATTGAATTTTACTTGTGTTTTTATATTTTATGGTATAAATATTTAATAAGCATGATTTATTAGTCTATTTCATTATGAGTAATTCTTTTCCCTAGTAAGGAAACTCTTTTACTTTTGTTCATTTCCTGTGATTTATGACTATTAGTGTACTTGTTTGAGGAACTTCTTACCCCCACTTCTGACCTTGAGCTTTCACTGCTTGTTTTCGTTCACGTTCATTTTGCGCTTGAATCGTCTTCAGTTGCTTCCCCCGGCCACCAGATGGTAGCACGGGACTCTTTCTTTCATAACTTGTTTCAGTATCTCATTTAATTATTTTACTTTTTGTAAATGACTTCATTCTACCATAAATCAACTCTCCCGCTATCGCGAGCTGACATGGCGCCCGTTCGCGATACTCCATTTGATTCTTTTTTACTTTTACTGGCAATTGAGCAAGATGGTTCCATAATAAAAATAACTTTTTCAAAATTATTTTTTCTTTCTCCCATAGTTTTTTCTTTTCTCTGGTTCTCTCACAACGCATGTTGTTTGAAACCATTCGTTCCGGCCGTTCACTCCGAACGCGCCTTCTGTTTTCCACGCCCACCGATAGGAGTGACTGGCAGTCTGCCAATCATATCACTGGGAGGCTCAGCCCATCCAGTGAAATCTATTGAATGGGCCAATCGTTTCAAGGCGCGTGGACTTCGTCCGCTCGCCATCTTTAGCAGCCGTAATGCCATTGCCCATTAATTATCCACTTAAATCTAATACTTCTTTCTTTTGTTAATTTATGCAACTCTAATTTAAGTAACTTTAATTTATTAATTCTGATGTGGAGGTACACCCCCTCGGGGGTAGGAACTCCGTCATTCTACACGCCTCTTGCCTCGTTCACGAACAAGACGTTTTGTTTCTAAGGGTCCCCCACCCGATTTTCTGTCTCTCACCCCTTGCCTGGTGAAAATCAGACATTCTTTATTTTTCTCTTGTTCATTTTACTTGGAAACTCGGAATTCAGCATCCGCTGTTCGTTTTGTAAAACTTGTTTATCCTCGATATTTTTCACTTTTTTTTTTTGTTGACTCTTTAAGTTACTTATGACGCCAGAGTGTCCCGGAAATTGATATTTCCTATTTAGTATTATAATTGCATGTGTTTTTTTATTGAATTTTAGTGTTATGAAATTGTGTTTTATTTTCAACTATACTGAAGAATTTTGATCATATATAAAATATATGCAAATTTAAATGAAAGAAATTTTTTTTTTTTTTTTTTTTTGTTAACAAAAGAATAGTTGAAAAGTATTTTTATTTTTTATTCAAAAGATTCATGCATAGGTTTTGTTTTGACTTTGAATTTCATCAGAATTTCTTTTATATGTGAATTATTTTTACTTTCAAAGCTAAATTTTTGCATTCAGTCAAATATCTACAAAACAGTATTTTTATTCCTTCAAAGGAATAGTTTATATGTTGTTTTGGTTAAGCGCATCAGAATTTCTACTAATTTCAATTTTCATTTTGTTTTCGAAGTTTAGATTTTCTATCCTGTCAAACATCTATAATATATATTTTTTAATAGTATTGTGTTCGAATATCCAATTCTTATTATTTTAGTGATTAGTTGATGCTCAATTATCAAGGTTAACTATTTTAAAACTAAATTAACTGCATTTAATTTGTGGCTGTCGGATTTTATAATTGACCCTTTTTTTTCCCCTCAAAAGTCAAAAACAATGGCGTATCTTGCTAAAGCGCGCAAAGAGGACTTAAAAACACTAGCTACAGAATTGGGCCTCGAAGCAGGAGAAATAATGAGAATAATAGATTTTAAAAATTTAATCATAACTTCGGAAGACTATGATGAACAGTTTACTAAAACTCTTCTAGAAACAATTATTAACACGAGGGTTCAGGCAGAACGTGAGGAGAAGGAGGAAAATGAATACAAACGAAAACGAGACGAACTGAATTTAGAACTAGAACGCATGAAGTTAAGCATGACTGCTACTTTTTCAACTAACACTAGTGCTGCCGCAGAGAAAATAAATATCCAGCACCTCATACCCAGATTTGTGGAAACTTCAGACATTTCCACCTATCTAAAAATATTTGAAAGGCAGTGTGAGCAAGTTAACATAGGGGAAGTCGATTATGTAACACACCTTCTACCAGTGTTACCTATTGATATTTCCAATATTATCTTGCGGGAACCTAAGGAGAAATTAGGAAATTACCAGCACATTAAGCAAGTGCTGCTCCAAAGATTCAAGTTGAGTGCTGAATCGTTTCGAATTAAGTTCAGTACTCATCAAAAACAACCCGAAGCTCTGTGGAAGGACTTCGCGTACGAGCTAAACAATTACTTAGAAGAATGGCTACATAGCCTAGAAGTGAAAGACTTTAACTCCCTTAAGGATTTGGTTCTTACCGATCAGCTTAAGAGAAGAGTTTCGAGGGACGTTAAAGAACATTTCGTGGATATCTGGGGAGATATTAAAAGCTCATCTGAGCTAGTACGAAAATTAGACGACTATGAAATTGCTCGTGGTAAGACGTCGAACCATAAAGTTTTACCAGACGTAAGAAGAACTTCTTTCCCCTCAAAAACAAATAAACAAAGCAGTATAAGAACGGGGGATAAGGCAAAGGAAGCACCAAGAAAACCATTTGGAGGGCATTCGCAATTTGAAAGCCGATCTCCTCTGCCCTGCTATGGATGTGGAAAGCCCGGTTACATCAAATCAAAATGCCCTGACTGCAATCCTTCAAAGGGTGATCCAGCTCCCTTTGGAATTCTGCAAGTTAACAGTCTCTCCCCTTCCAACAGAAATGCTGTACTCAGGATCAGCATAAATGGAGTTTCGGGAACTGCATTTGCGGACAGTGGTGCAAGTCATTCGATTGCAGGAGAAACTCTTTACAGTATCCTTCTGCAACAAGGAGCTGCTTTTGAGAAGACAGTCATATCCCTATCCTTTGCTGATGGAATCGTTACTCAGAAAGAAGTTCTACGTACATTTCAAACCGTCCTTCTGGAAGGCAGAAAGTTTAAAACCCCCTTTATTATTTTGCCTGATGCCAAAAACAACTCCACTCTACTTGGAGTTGACTTTCTCGAAAATGCTGGAATAGTTCTAAATTTCAGGAAGAACTGTTGGACTTTTTGTGACGATTCCCGAAAATCGTACCATTTCGTAACGCCTTATCAGAGTACATCTGTTAATGTACTTCCTGTGGCGATAAATAACTGTCAATTAAGGAAAGATGAAGGACAAGAACTCCCTGGTTCTCAGCGTACGGAACTAGATAGCTTGCTTAAAAATCACCACTCTATCTTCGAAGTAGGGGGAGAAGCTACTCCATTTATCGAACATAGCATCAACACTGAAAACAACCCACCAATTTCAGTGCCTCCCTACCGGATGAATCCAGCCAGGAAGGAGTTGTTGAAGAAAGAGTTAGATTCTCTGCTGCAACAAGGCATCGTAGTAGAATGTGAATCTCCGTACGCCTCTCCCGTTGTTTTGATTCCAAAACTAAATGGCAGCATACGTCTCTGCATAGACTACCGGAAGCTGAACGCTCAAACCGTCCCAGATAGCTATCCTTTGCCTCGGATGGATGACTTGCTTAACGAAGCTAAGCCAACACCTTATATGTCGACTATTGACTTGCGTTCAGGATGCCACCAAGTAAAAGTTGTGGCACAGGATCAAGACAAAACTGCTTTCACATGCCCTTTTGGTATTTACAAGTTCACTCGTATGCCATTTGGATTACGAAATGCACCTGCAACCTTCCAAAGGTTGATAGACAAATTCCGCTCAGGATTAAACAACGTGCTAGCATTGTCATATCTAGATGACATCATAATATTGTCTCCAACCTTTCAGAAACATCTTTCTGACCTAGAGCAAGTTTTTAAACGTCTTTCATTATTTAAATTAAATGCAAATAGAGAGAAGTGCAACTTCTGTTGTAAAAGGGTGAAATACTTAGGACATTACATCACTAAGGAAGGCATCTCAGTTGATCCTCAAAAGACAGCTGCTATCGCAGATATGACGTCCCAACATCTGTTAAACAAGTGCAAAGCTTTGTACAAACCTGTTCCTGGTATCGGCGATACATTCCACACTTTTCTCAAATTGCAAAACCGCTAACAGACTTAACGAAGAAAAATGCAATGTGGAAGTGAGGCTCTGATCAAGAAGAAGCTTTCAGAGAGCTAAAATCAAAACTAGCGTGTCCTCCTGTCCTTAAGCCAGCTGACGGTACCAAGCCGTTTGTCATCCGAACAGATGCCAGTAGCGTTGCCCTCGGAGCAGTTTTACTCCAAGGAGAAAAGGATGAGGAACACCCAATAGAATACGCAAGCCGACTACTTTCGTCCTCGGAGCGAAATTATTCTACCACAGAAAGAAAAGCTCTTGCAGTTGTGTGGGCACTTGAGAAATTTAGAGATTACGTTGAAGGACAACCTATTAGACTTTCCTCTGACCACCAGCCTTTAAAATGGTTATTATCTTTGAAATCTCCCACCGGAAGACTTGCAAGATGGGCACTACAGATCCAATCTTATAATCTATCGACTATATTCCTGGAAGATCGAACTTTATTGCGGACTTATTGTCTAGACCCACGTCAGAACAAGAGAAAGCAGACTGTGACATTCTTGCTGTTTTCGTCGATTTTCCCACACGCTCACCTAAAGAAGTTCGCCAAGAACAATTGAAGGATGATGAGCTGAGGAAAATAATTGAATGTTTTGAAAACAATGAAAAAGGTGTTAATTTTGCCAACTGGTCAGAAAGAGGATACCTCATGAATCAAGGAATTTTATTCCGTTACTCACCCACTTCTGAAAGTGAAGAGGCCCAGTTAGTTGTGCCAATTCACGAAAGACAAGAGATTTTAAAAATTCACCATGATGCCCCAAACGCAGGTCATTATGGAGCCGATGGAACGTTTGATAGAATCTCCAAACGGTATTATTGGACAGGTATGCGTTCTTACATCACTGATTATGTAAAGAATTGCGCAGAATGCAATCGCTACAAACCCTCCAACCAAAAACCTTCCGGACTCTTACGTACACCTGTGTATTCTCAACGTTTCGAGACAATTTCCATTGATCTGTTTGGATCTTTGCCTGAGAGTCCATCAGGAAAGAAATGGATATTTATTGTTGAAGACTGTTGCACAAGATGGGTTGAACTTTTTGCCCTCACTCAAGCCACTGCTAGAGAGTGTGCTACAACTCTAATGGAAGAAGTTATATTACGATACGGCTTACCCAGAAGATTAATTAGCGACCATGGCTCTCAGTTTGTGGGTGCCGTCATGCAACAACTTTGTTTCATACTGAACATTGATCAAGACATTATTCCTGTTTATCATCCTCAAGCAAATCCTGTTGAAAGGAAAAACCGTGACCTTAAACCAAGAATTGCCATCTTAGTTCAAAATCAACACGATGAATGGGAAGATAAGTTGCCGTCTATCCGTTTCGCTCTGAACAGTGCCAAGTGTGATACCACCGGTAAAACTGCTGCTTACCTGCAGTTTGGACGAGAAATGAGAATTATAGATGATGTAACAAATGACTTTCGAGCCATCATAGAAAACGAAAATTTCGTCCCAGAGATTACCCCATATTTGAAAAGATTGGCAAGAATTTCTTCTGAAATCCGTGAAAGAATTGAAGAGAAACAAGATCAGCGAAAGGCCTTCTATGATAAAAGACATCGTCCTGGTCCCTTGTATCATCCAGGTGATAAGGTCTGGGTAACCCTTCACCCCCTTAGCAATGCTGCCCAGAAGAAAACCGCTAAATTCATGCCTAAAAGAGATGGGCCCTATATTATTGTGACTCAACGCTCTCCGACTACTTATGAAGTGGCAAATCCAAACAACCCACATGAGGTTCTCGGGCCTTATCATTCATCTGCTCTTCATTCATGCATAGACAAGGAAGCCACTCCAGTGATGCCTCTCAGAAAAAGGGGAAGACCCAGGAAAGACAACTCTGCTGGTTCCTCATCGAGGACGATACCTAGGAACCAGAGGGGGAGTGTAACGAATGGTAATAGAGCGCCCTCTACTGGCCATGTGAACACTTAACCAGTCAGCCTGCCACCTCGGGAAGGAAGGATGTGCCGATGTCCGCCCGCGCAAACCCCTTAATATTTGTATATTTTCCCCCTGTTTTATGTAATTGTAACCGTGCTCAATTAGAATGTACCACCAATTAAAATTATTTGAGCTAGCCGCCGGAGTTATTTTTGAGTATCGGTTATAGATGTGTGTTTCACTCTTACTTCTATATAAACCCCGTGTGATACTTTGTGGTGCACAAAATGTTCTCAATAAAAAAAAAACCTTGAAAATTTTGTATTAAATTTCCTTAAGCTTTTGTGAATGTCTTTGTTTCACTGACTTTTATTAAACACATGCTCATAAACTTACCTATATGTAACCTAACAAACTTGGTTTTGTTAAATATATGTTTTTGCAATATCTTTTATCACGAGAAAATATTTCAGCCCCCCTCAGTTTCGTGTTAAACGATTTTCACTGTAAATCCCACTTTTATAGGTTTCTTTTGGTATTGTTTTTCTCTGCTAAAAACAAGCATGGAAGCGTTCCTCAGACAACAAAGTGTGCATTTTGTAGTTGATAGAGACCATAATGTTTGGAAAAAGTTCTTAGGTTTTACAAATTATATCAAAAGGCTCAACTTTTGCATCGTGAGAGGAGAAAAAAAGTGCTCCATTCGATTTAGGACTGAGATATACAGTTGACTCTCGCTAATTCCAACTTTCGATAATACGAACCTCTCGCTAATTCGAAGTATATGGTCAGACCCTAGAAAAACTCATGATATTTCGAACTAAAACAATATGTTTTGGTATACTCAATATTTCGAAGTAATATCTGTAGTTGGCCAGACTACAACACTCAATAATTCGAAGTTATCTTATAAAACTCTCGACAATTCTAACACTTACTATCTTGAGTCCTATTACAAACAGGTTGGAGCTTACACATATTTTGTGTTGTATTGACTCTGCATGTTTCTCCTGTAACGTAGCACCGTTGATGACCCTCTGTTTGCTCCCCTCCTTTGTGTTTCCCGGTTCCTCCAACAAAAAGACACTTTTATTGCTTTCCTTCTTCAAGTAAACAGTTCTGACCCTACATGTTGTCAGTCGTCCATATCTTTCGTTTAACACGGGGCCTTGCTACTCGTGTTCAGAAAGGATGGTCCGCTATTTTGATACGTAGGATAGTGCTTTTTGCGTTGGACAGACATAACTATTTATGGCTCATCTATGTAACTTATAGCATGTAGCAGCAAATGGGGCATGGGCGGCACTGGACCCTGTCTTGAAGAACCAATGGTGTTGGGGACAGTGTCAAGGAACCGGGAGCGAAATGGTTTCATTTCCAATGAGAAATAGAAGAGATTTGGTGGGGCGTGAAAGAGAATTGTTACGTAAATGTATTATTTTAATACATGACTTTTAACTTCTGTATAACATTTATACTGAAAAAATGTACTTTTTAAAAATATTTAAAAGTAATTGCTTACGAATGTACAATTTTTGTTTTATAACATAGTGTAAAATTTAAATGTGTTAGAAAAAAGTTCATAAGCTTTTTCTTATCCTCTTGATAATTCGAAGTTTTTCATTGGTCGCTTCAACTTCGAATTATCGAGAGTCGACTTGTATGTATATTTGTGCCAAGTCATCTTTTCTTCTTATAATGATTTTGTAAGAAACGGCACACTATCTTTCTTTGTCAAATATTATAATTTTTATTAAAACCATTTCGAACTGTTCTTGTGAGATATGATAAACAGTATTTCTTTTAACTCTATTCGTGGTAGCTTGCTTTCTTTTTTGGCAAGCTCTTTTTACAATCATTCTTTTTTTTCGATGCGTTAGAATTTCTAGTCTTCCAGTTATTTTTGTGGCCACGGTCTCGAACCAGGGGCTGATGCACGTTAAATCTGTCGAAGCTCAAAATCCTCTCGTTGGCGTGTAAGTTCGAAGGGCTGCTAGTTCAGGTGTCGTCCTCGTCACTTGATCGTGATTAAAAATTACGAGGTAAATTTTTCTCTCAAGAGCACATGGGTTTGAAATTCAGAATGTAAATTTATACATATTTTTAGAAAATTGCATGAAAAAGGGCTCAATTAAAAAAAATGCATTTGTTTTCTTCCATAGATTTGGCTATTTTTTCACAATTTCTACTATTAGTTTACACTCTTAAAATATATATCTTGTTCAAAATTTCAATCGAAAATAAAACATTTACTTATCCGCTCAAATTCAAACATATTTTTTAAAATTTGTAATGGATGATACTTAATGTTGATAAAGTTTCTTCAAAAAAAATTCAATTTAATGAATAAATAGTAACAAACAAAAATAATAGTTCAACATATATAAAAAGGAAAATCGCTGGCTGTGCTCCTGTAGCGCAATGGATTTCTAACTCAAAGGTCGTGGGTTCGAATCCCACCTGAGATGGCCTAATTTCTGAGAATGTGATTTATGAATGAATACATCGTTACAAACAAAAATAATATTCCAACACCATATATAGAAAGGAGAATTTTTTATATTTTGCCACATAATATTTTGATTCTGTCATATGAATATACATATTAAAATTAATAACTATTTAATAAAAAGAAACTAAAACAAAATTTTTCTTTGTTGGCCTAAGTAGGAATTGACTTATATGTATAATTTTTTTTTTATATTACTTGTTCAAAACTTTTTTCGTCAATGTCTCTTGCGTGTCGGTAATCAAAATGCTCGGTTGCTTTGATCTTTTTAAAAATTTCGATTGAATTTAAATTTTATTATAGAAAGAATATTTTAAAGACTGATTTTTACCAACCAGCATTAAAAAAATTAATAGGACCCTCGTACTTTAGGCCAATATTTGGAAAAACTCACTTCGTACACGTAATAATAAATAAAAAATAGGGATAAATTTTAGTAATTAAAATGGAATAGGAAAAGTAATTTGATAATATATTTATCAAACATATTCGTATAAAAAAGAAAATCTATAAAATATATTTAATCGATTAATGTAGGAGTAAGAGCTAGTGTGAACTATAATTATATATATAAAAAATTGGCGCAACTCTTTCGACCTAATAATTTATTTAAGTGATACTTTTAAAAGATTTGCAGACAATTTTCAAAATAAACTGTTTTTGCAATAAAAAAAAACCGAAAACTTGGCACAAGTTCGATATACGGACTTTTTTTTGGCGCTCTTTTCGGGCGATTCTGCGCCAGATTCTGTCTACCATGATTCCCCCTGTTTTCCGGTCCGGTTTCTAATCTAAGCTGACCATCTTTGGGAAACTGGAACGCGAAGCGTTCCTCCATCCCATACTTGATGTGTAGCGCCTTGTCGTTGAAGGGCCTTCATGAGGGAAGAGCGTCCTGGTTACCGGTCCGGTTTCGCGGGGTTTTTCGTTTTATGGTGAATTTTCCAATCAGTAATGTTTTTTTCTTGGGGGGGGGGGAGCTATGAAATTCTCCCTCAGACACCCTTCTTTTCATCTTGGATTTTCAACTGTTCAGACAGATATTTCCGGACAAGAATTCACTGCCTTATTTCCTGTTATTTCTTAATATTTATAAAGAATATTTATTTAATATTAATTAATTTAGCATAATTATTTAATATTTATTATTAATATTAAAATTAATAATTTTTATTCTTTATCAAAAAAATTAATATCTTCTTTTATTATTAATGTGCCTTTATCCATATTATTTAGTTATTCATTAACATTCATTTTTACTTATTGATAAATTATTCCAGTTATAGATTAGGCCGACTATCAATTTTTACATTATTATTATTCATTTACAAAGAGGTTAATGTAAATTTTAAAAACCTTGTTATTTTATATACCTTTAAATATTGTAACCTGTTCCCTCTAACCATGGGACTATTTGCAGTGTTTATCCCAAGTATAAGAAAGTTCTGTCAGAAACAGTTCCTGTTTTATTTTCTAGCAAAAAGGCCACATTTGGGGAGAAAAAGGGAGTATTTAATCTTGATTTTGTTTATGAAATATGTAGGGATAGGAAACTATTTTTAGATTTTGCAAGAAAAACTCATCTGATTAAATTAGAATTTTTTTACTGCAATTGTAATGTTCTGATGAAGTTTGAGAAGAAAAATTCTATTTTAGATAGTTAATCATAGATTAGCAGAAATTCCAGGAATAACAAGATATGTGGTTCAACTAAAACCATACATCATGGCTTGTATATAGTTCAACTAAAACCATACATCTTGGCTTGTGGTTCAGTTGCAGCAAACTAAAATTAAATGAGATTTTTCGTCTCACTTATCATTTGATCATGGGAACCAGAACAAAATAGACCAAAGCTTATTTCTATTTATCTTCTGATACAGTTGCAGATTGGGGGCAATTTGTCATTGAAGTTATTCTATATTATGCAGAAGTCGACAAATCGAATTCAGAATGGAAGCAGTACTCAACAAATCTTGTGAGATTCTAGTCAACATTTTACAGGAATGGATAGAGCCTGGAACTATGATTTTTCCAACAAATGGAAGGCATTTAAAAATTTAGGACAAGAAGGTTTGATCATTTGACGTTAAATCATAGCCTTCATTTTGTAAATCCAGTAACGAATTGCCAACAAATACCATAGAAGGCACTTGGAAGCATGTTACAGATTCACTCCCTACCTGCAATAGAAAAATAGATTTAAAATTTCATTTGTTGCTGTATATAAGTTTAGAAAATGAAGCAAACAGCAGGGAGTGGATTGTTTCAATAAGTTTTTAGAAATTGTTAGGGACATCAACTGGGCTGAGAGGGCTTAGGTCAAATTCTTTAAAAGGGAATTTAAACAAGATTTTTTTATCACCACGATTTTTATCACAATCTATCTTGCTGACAAGTGATGACTTTGGCCATTGTATGACAATTTTTTATACATAAAGTGCTGCAAGGTAAGTTAATGATATTTATATTTATTTTATTCAATGTAAGCAAGAAAGATTCTCCTTATATTTAATTTATGACTTTAATTTTAATGTTAATTTGCTTTAATATGTTAAATTTTAATGTTTCTCTTCTAGGCTTAATGATGATAAATAGAGCAATTTGTTCATTACTATTCTGAATCACTTAAAAATAGATTTTTATTCTTAAATTCAATGCAGTATTGCTAAAATAATCTTTAACTATTTACATTTAGTTCTATAAAAATTTGTCCTTTCACTACTTTTTTAGTTTAATATTGGTATTACTTTTTTTTATGTAGGAAAAAATATTACATGTTTCATTTTTATGCTTCTACTAAAGTTAGAAAGAATCCCACCATTAATTTTCCTACAGAGGTGGCGGGGGGGCAAACTTAGATCGAAGACGGGAACTTTGCAAAACTGTTTATTCAGGAGGGAGGGGAGTATCGCGGCGTTTCCCGGCGGCTAAGGGGGGGGGGATGCAACCCTGTGCTTCCCTTGGCAACTACCGTCGCCGAAAAAAAAAAATGGCAATTTTTGAAAAAAGTCCGTATATCGAACTTGTGCCATATGATTATAAAAACGGAACCAGCCAAGTACCAAAATTATTTTCCAGCCGATACAAAAAGTTTGTAACTGTTACTTTGATGTGCGCAATTTTAACCCAGCTATTTCAGTTTTAGAAATTAAACAAGGATTCTCTCCCATAATTATTATACTCATCATTTTATAATTTATTCACAACTTTATTTTTTATTAAATAACACAATTTCATTGTTTTTTTATTTTCCTCATAATTTCAGATTAATATATATATTTAAAAACATATTTGAAACTACTTTTGAAATATTTTTTACATTTTTAATACAATTATTTCGTAGAAAAAAATAGGGTTTTTTTGAATAAATTTTTTTTATTTGCATGAAAGTCATTCCGGAATTCAACACGTAGCTTTGGAAAAAAAATTCCAACTCCTGACATTGTGTAAGTTTTATAAGCATAAATAATATCTTAAAAAAAAAAAAGATAGAATTCAGACAACTGAAGTGACTTTCGATAATGAGCGTTTGTGTCTAAACCTTTCAAAACAATAAACGCTCTCGAGAATGATAATCGAAACTGAATGGTGTGAAAGATTGTTTTATCAGTAAAAAACCGGTCATACTAAACTTTGACCAAAAGCTGCAAGATCCGATATCGATAAAATTTATTCAAACTGTTTGCATTTCGATAAAATAGCTTCTTTAAAATTGTTGACTAAACACCTGGGACTTTATTTTACGAGTGCTATGATGGGTAAATTTTATGTTTTTGCTGTGTTCGGTGTTTTGTTAGGATTTGCGGCAGCCGACACTCCCGCAAATTGCACATACGAAGACATTCGTGGAGTGTGGGCTTTTTATGAGGGTGAAAGAAGTGGAAATAATAGCATCGAATGTTCAAACTTCAGAGGTAAACAGTAAAACACTTATTTGAAGCATCTATTTGTGTTCATTTGAACTCTATTGTTTTGCATAGTCATTTTCATAATTCTTTTTTTTTATCACCAGACCTTAAGCTTGTTCTAAAAAGCTTACTTTTTATAAAGTGTCATTTTTAAAAGTACTAATTGAAGTAGAGATGTATGGAATACGAGGAACTATACAAGGAGTCTAGAGAAGAAAACATTCAATATTTGTTTTGAAAACTTTAATGTAAAATTATCTGTTAACTTATCTAATGATACTTATCCCAAAGGACAAAACGATTACTTTATGCATTTACAACTTAAATATTTCCAAATGAAGCTAATTATCAAAATATTGAAAATTAATAAGATTTGATTGATAGTAAGTTTCATTATATGAAGTTAATAGCTTTATTAACTCTTTTTAATATGTAATTCACATATACACAATTTAGTTATATTTAATTTACTCCATCCTTAAAATTTAAATATGGCTCAGTTTTCATTCATTAAAGGTTACGTTCACTGGCATTTAGCATTCCAACATCCAGTTATTCGTATAAATGAAACAGAAATATTTTTCCAAATAAATATTCTTACAAGAATATTATAATTAAAATTTCTTAATTTTATATCTTGACAGGAAATAGTTGAGAAAATAATTAATTTTCTTATGTGATATTCCTGTAAAATAGTAATACTTATTAAAAAAAAAACATTTATATGAATTTTATTTTCAAAAATCACATACTCATTAACTGCATTATGCATATTTTTTCCAGAATAACCTCTGAAAAATTTTTAGGATGCTTATTTTCCACATAAGGAAAGTTTCATTTAGCAATTATTTTGAAAAATACAGCAAATATTCTTAAAACCCAAATTAAAAGAGCAAACCCTTTTATCAAAATTTTCTTTACAGGGCCTGCAGTAAATGTATTTAAAATAGAATTGCTGTTTCCAGACGTATCAGTTGATGAGTTAGGAAACAAAGGCTATTGGACTCTTATATATAATCAAGGATTTGAAGTTGTCATCAATTATAGAAAATACTTTGCCTTCTCCTTGTACAAAAATTCTGGCGGAAATGTTACAAGCTTTTGCGATTCCACATTACCAGGATGGAGTCATGATGTTTTAGGAAAGAACTGGGCTTGTTATAATGCTCATAAAATTAATCCTTCAGTTGCACCTAAACATCACCGTGAGCATTTGTAAGTATAATAAGTACACATGTACTAAATTAGAAAACATGAAATTGATGAAGTTAATTAACCAAACATATATGTTTTCATCATAATTTGACTTTGATACATTGTGAGATGTAAAGTCAAGAATATGTTTATGCATTCATCAGATGCAAAATCCTTTTAGCTTGATTTACAGTTCATAAATATTAAAATTTTATAAATTAATTTCATTAAAATATTAGGATTTCATAAATGTTAATCTTTATAGCAAGCAATATTCTGTTAAAATATCTTAACTATTAAAATTTTACGTATATATTTTATACCTAATTTTTTTTTTATAATTTTGATTATGAAATATGCACAAAAGAGTGTTTTAAGGTTTTTATTAATCTATATTAAGTATCATACACAATGGATATCAAATTAAAAAGAGTACACACATATCTGAAAGGAAAAAGTTTTGGACCAAGCAGAGACCAACCCATACATGTTAACACAAATAACATACATACAAATCCATCTATTGGTTATATTCTGAAATGCAGGCAATGCATAAAATTGTTAAATTCAATTCTGCATTTATTCAATGAAACAATTTTCGTTTCCCATAAATATTGAAATTCTGTATTTTACAGAATTTTAGTTCCAATAATTCAAAGTTACTATATACGAGTGTATTTTTAATGTTTAACTTAATATATGGCATATTTGTTACTTAATATTTTATAGATGCACAAAAGGATCACTTTCTTAATAGTCATTTTAAACGAGGGACTAACATAAATAAACAAAATAAATATTTTATTTTATATTTGTTCAGGTATCAGTAAACAATATTTTTGCTACTTGCTATAGATCTTAATATCATATGATGCTTTTCAAATATATTTTTTAACTTCATATGAAAAATATTTATTACAGATTTATGCAATTTAAAAATATTATATTTTTAGAAAAGAAAAAAAAACAAGCAATCAATATATATTTTCTTACAAGTCAAAAATAGTTCTGCAAAATTTAATTCTCAAATTGAAAGAGTAAGAGTTAAAACTTCCAAAAGTTCACAGAAATTGTAGAAATAAAACACAGAGTATTAAACATATGAATTTTGTAACTTAGAAATTTTACACAGAAATGAACTTTGAAAGATTTTGTTGAAAAATTTGAATAAAATATGCTACAATAAAAATGCCATGTCATTAAAACATTAATTTAAAAAACTGAGTAGCAATTGTATGCGACTCGTTAATTGCATAAAATGAATTAAAACAAGTAGACTAAAATGCACTTAGATCTCAAGTTTTAAAAAATAAGTTCCTTGTACAATTCACAGGATCTCATTATTAAATCTTACCAGATATTTTTCTTTTCTATCAATTTCTTTATAAAATATCAATTTTTTTTTCATCCAAAGCTGTTACTTTTTAACAGGGTACATTTTCTTTAGTCATTAAATCATTGTATAATTTTTCAACCTTATCTTTGGAATATCGCAAGCGTGCTGCTAATAGTGGGGAACACCCATACTTTTCAATGAGTTGCAGTGTGTATACAGTGAAATTCCTCTCTTCATCTATCAATGAAACAGCACCCATAAGTGGACACAAAATAATCTTTGTGTGATCTTTGAAAAAATTGGCTTGAAATGTTCCATTACTAAGATGGAAAATTATAGCAGACTTAGTTCTGAACCATGCTCGTAAATGAGGAACATGTGCCAACTCATCACCTTCCCTAGGTTTAGCAGTTTCTCCAGCTTTCACCAGATTATCAGTCATATAAGTATTAAAATAATTCAAAAGTGTTATCTTTTTATTCATCTCTGGTGGATGGTCTTGTATCGTGTAGTACTTCTCTTCAGTACTGCGATCAATATATTGTAAGCTTTCTCCATCTGAAAGCAAAACCAGATGTGTGGCATCATTAAAATATACTCCAATACTGTTATCACATAGTTGATAACCAATTCCATATTTATCTGTATAATCAACCCATTTACTGATCCAAACAAATGGAACGGCTGACGGATCCTGCGCATCTTCAGGTTGCCCCGTGTAAAGGGCTTCTGGTTCACATCGAATTACAGAATCTAACATTCGTATCAAATCACCCAAATGATAATCTTTAGGCATACAACTTTGGTTCTTGAAAATGTCATCAATTTTTGCTGCTGCTATTTCTTCAGCTGTTGCGATAGGTTTTTCTTTTATAGTTTTTGGAACATTTAAAGTATCTGTCAGTACATTACGGATTATTTTAGACACCTCACAGACTGACATATTGTGAGAGAATCTAGGCTGCATAGTGAGGCAGGATGTAGGTAAGCGTGATGGGATGTAACCAGATGTGAGAAAATAATCTTCAAGTATAGTATCAGAATTTGGTCTCATTTCTGGGTCTGGGTGCAGCAATTGCTGAATGAGCTGTCGAGCCCAACGATCCAACTTAGGTGGTAGGTAATATTCACATTTTTTTATTTTGTGGTAAGTGTTCTTCAGAGTGCTTGTTTCAAAGGGTGGGGAACCAACAAGCAATGTATACATAATGCAACCAAGGGACCATATATCTACTTCATAGCTATGTCCTTTTTTGGTAAGAATCTCAGGTGCTATGTAATTGGGAGTTCCACAAAGGGTTTTCTTCCTTTCTCCATCATGACTTATACGTGTGGCTAAACCAAAATCTCCGACCTTTATTTCCATGTCATCATTTATGAAAAGATTTCCAAGTTTCAGATCCCTGTGGATCACTTTGTTGTCATGCATATACTTGCATGCTAGGACTATTTGCCGCATAAAATAGCGAACTTCCGGAACCGTTAGCGTTTTTCTTCGTTTGTGCATTTCCATTAGCGATCGTTTGCGGCAGAGTTCCAGAATTATATACATATTGCTCTCATCCTCAAAATAACTGTGAAGTGAAACGATATAGTGATGAGACAGAGAACTGTGAATCTGAATTTCTTGGAACATTTTTTCTTTATGATGTGGCTTCATCAACATAGTCTTGGAAACCACTTTACCAGCAAAAGTTTCTCCGGTAGTGGTATTTTTGAACTCATAACATCGTGCGAATCCACCTTTACCTAGAAAACATCCTCGGCGATAAGTCACTTTTGATTTTGGATCAGTTATCAGTTGTTTCAATTCTTCATGCTTCGTTCGGTCGCCCATGACGAATATTTTCAACGTAAACTTATTCCAATTTTAGCACTTCTTGAGATTTTATCAAAAGATGTCTTTCATTAAAATATTAGTTAAATAAGTTAAAACAAAATGCACGGATGATAAAATAGTTGTTAGCATTAAAAAAAGTTTCAAACTTTCAAAGTACATTCAAATTACCCTCCAACCGCTTTTTCAACTTCAAACTGAAATTAAAGTGACGGTTACGGTTATTGTATTAACTTGGAAAGTGGTTGTCATACCGTTGTAATCAGGTTGTTGAATATTGAAAATAATTATTGTTTTCTTAAAAATTTGTTTTTCTTTAATTTATTGCAGTGGTTCTTTTAAATTTGAATTTTAAAAGAATATTCTTTACTTTTTTAAAAATGAATTCAGTGTCAAATTATTTTCAGTTTTTATTGGTTTGATACTCTAACCATAATTCGACAAATATTTTTATTTCTGGTTTAAGGTTTGTTTTATTTTTAAAAAAGCGTGAGATATTTGTTAGTCATACATGTAATTCAATGAGTTATCTTTCATCTACTGAAATATGGGCCGTGATTTAGAGCTGAGTTATTTGAATATACGTGAAATGAATTTGTTTACTAGATATTGATGAAAGGTTGGTTAAATTAGTATGTTAAGAATGTGATTGATAGGCTCATGTTTTGTCGCTATATTTATAGCATTGATATTGTAAATGAAAAAGATGTTTTTCATGAAACAAGCTTGGTAAAATAAAATATAGAAGAGGTAAGCCTGTTCACGAAATATGTTTTTATCAGATGTCTCTTCATATTGATGCGTTTCTTTGGAACTAATTTAATATCATTACGCTACGGATTTTTACGCCAAATAATTGTAAAATTTTGACAAGTTAGGACTATACATTATATTGCATTCCGATAGCATCAGACTGGCCGCCAAAGATATATTTGGCTTTTGATTTCAAACTTACGCCAAAAACGAGTAGCGTATTGATATAAAAAAAAAGTACAGTTTCTTTTTATGTGTTATTCATGTACATTTTTTTTAGATTTTCTTTGGTACTTACGTATTAGCGTCACTGCAGCCAATTTTGTTCCACATGAATCACGCCACATAAGCTAAAGAAAACAAGGTTACTAAAGGGGTTAAAATGAAGAATAGATATCTCCTTGGCAAAGCCATTTTTATGGTGACCAGAATGAGTCGCCAAACTACTGAGAGTTAAGACCCCAGATTCATTCTAGCATCTAGATATGCATTATCAAATCCAAGAGGCCTCCTTTTCTACACTAGCCACTTAAGGTTCAACTCTGAATACATGAATATGTAAACTATTTCGCTACTTGCGTGTTTGATATCATGGCATGGTTCACGTAGAACAAATTTGGCTGCTGTGACGTTAATATGCAAGTTCCTTTTCGTTTTTCCCATAATGTTGTTTGTTGTCTTTGCATCACACCATCTAGCTCATCATTAACTGAGCTTCAAATTTGAAAACTGTGCTTTTGTCATGTTCTCTAAGTTTGTCACTGAGCTTTGCACCAAAATAGGCTTGTTTTGTGTTCATCATGAGGTTTGCTTTTTTAATTTGAAGATTTTGAGAATATATTTTGTTTAAAGCTTTTCATTGATAAAACTTAATATTTTTATAATTACATTTTATTTATTTTCACTGTAGTTTTAAAACTATAAACTTTTAATCATTTTTTATAGGATTCAAGGAGAAAGTATCTATTATCAAGATAAAGATTTTGTAAATCAAATTAACTCCGCTCAAAAATCATGGGTTGCCACTATTTATCCTCAGTTCGATGGTATTTCCATGGTGGAACACATTGGAAGAGCAGGAGGCTTAAAATCCAAAATTTCACAGTAAGACTAAAAAAATTTTATGTATGCATGCATGTATATAAATAATGAATACTAGCTAATGAACTTATTTTTGTATATGTGTTAAGGCACTTTTTCATTTCGCTCTCCCAGATCTCACTTAACAGACTTAATTGGAGCCCTTGTGAACTGCAGCAAGTTGAAAGTTTGTAACATCATGGAATTTCATTTCTGAAATACAATTTAATTTCATGATTATTATCACAAGTAGCAATTTTTGGCAAAACTCCTTTCACTTGAAAGAATCCGTCTGTCACTGTCCTGGCCAATTCTAAATTATCATTGGTTTTTCATCCATTTTTGATGTATTACTAAAAAGACACTACTAATAAGAAACATTTGTGACTTGTTTTGAGAATGTGGTGGTGAAAGGTTACCAATGAGAATATTCCATTTTTCGATGGTTGTATCATTTTTACCAACTTTATTGTCTGCAACAGCAAAATGGAAGAGGGTTTTTTCTTTTTAGCAACTTAGCCTTTGCAGACATGACCAGTCCTGAAATGTGAGAGCCACTTCGGGGTAGCACCATCTAGTGGTAGTCTTGTTTCTAAATTTGGATGCTTGAATTAATTTTTTTAAAATCCAAGCTCTCATCAGATGCTAAATATGCTATGATTTAATTTTGTCAAGAGAACCAGAGCCAAATTGATACTCAAGCAATCTTTTACTTGCCACTTAATCATATGAAATGCGTGCCTACGATTTTTGCATCAAGAAAATCTAGACTCCAACTGGATGGAACTGCAACCTTAGGCTCATGAAGCATGCACGCTATCTCTAAGCTTCCAGAGCTGACACAAAATGAAAAGTACCATTGTTAATAAATGTTTAAAGTAGTTTTTTTGATTAATCACATTCCCCCTCCTCAAAAAAATATGATAAAATATAAAATGTTATTGGAAAAATTGTGATTGAGGTACTCGTATTTAATTTTAAAAATTACCATTATGAAAGAACATGTTTTTATTGATATACTAAAGGGTAATCCTGTAGAGTTTGTAAAATGACATACTTCTTGGTAGTATTAACTGTTGTAAGATTCTCGACTTAAATATTTTGTGGTACTTGCATATTAGTGTCTCCACAGCAAAATTTGTATAACGGGAATTGTCAGTATCAAAACAAGATTTTTTACAAGTTTTATCAGGGGGGAAAACCCAATTGGTCAAATTTCAGTTGAAACTAGTGTGATTCACATGGTACAAATTTGGCTACAGTGACATTAATACATAAGTACCTATTTTGTCTAGTAGTTTCTTAATCAAGCAATAAAAATTATGTAATATTCAGTGGTGTAGTTAGGTATCCAGAGGCACTGGTGCAAAAAAAAAGTCTGTATCTTTATTGGGTTTTATCGAGTAAAAGTATATGAATATTTTATACATCAGCTCTTTTTCGTCTGCTGCAGAACATAGGAAAGGAAAACTGCATACTACCTACATGTATGTGTATGCATGAGCTTTCTTGTGTGAGCTTTAGTGATCACTCAGGTTTAATTTGACACCACAACAGACCTCTTCCAGAACAGCTGTGAAGAGTTTGGAAACTGCCAGAACCATAAGACGAGAAGTAACTTAACAGATAACAAAAAATTAAACAATAATGAACAATATTTAAAATTTGGCCTACACCATTTCTTAAATAATTTTTAATTTGCTAAATGATCTTTCTGTTGCTGGCTTCCACGGGGTCACTCAAGAATCCCGTGTTGTTTCATTCTCTCTGATGAATGCCTGTATACCATACATTGTTCCATTGTAAAGCAAATAACCATAACCAGCAGTGTTGATAGTAGACAACATCCAGTATTTTGGAATAAAATAACCGAAAAAGATTAACTAGTCTATATTTAGAAGTGGAAAAGTACAGTACACCTGTTGCTATGGTGGATGTCTTTTGGAAAAGCTCTGAAGGCTGTTAAGGCCCCATATCAAGAATTTGAGGTTTTTCATTATCACTCTTGTTAGGGAAGTTACCCAAGTCATTAAAGGAAATTTATCATTCATATTTTCGAAAAATGTGAAGATCTCTTTCTTATATGTGCCATGGAGACATGGTCATTGTTGGCTTGATTGGTGGCATCTTCAGTAGGCTTCTCAAGCAACATTGAAGTGACCACATTTTATTAGTCACTGTTAACAGAAATATTTGTACCAGAAGTACTCATAGAATCTGACAATTTTGGGCAATTTTTGTTTACTATATTCTCTTTCTTGGGGTTGTTTTAAATCCACCTCTTGGTTTCTTTTTTTATCCATAGAAAACTAATTCGTAGAAACATTTCTCCTTTCTTTTAACATCAGTAGGTACTCTAGCACATTCAAATTATATTGCATAAATTAGTTTTCTAATTTATGCAATACAATTTGTATGTGCTAGAGTACGTACTGATGTTAAAAGGAAGGAGAAATGTAATGGTATGCTACCAGGGGTGGGGGAGGAATTACACCAGTCTATTGCAGATTACCAGTAGATTGTGAAATATTAAAACAGGAAACTATCTTATTATGAATCATATTGTTTTTAAAAATAAAGTGTAACTAGAAAGGAATTGCTTCTTGTGTATGTTTTTTAAAACGTAATAATAAATTTGGAAAACTTTTTCATGGAGTTCATTTTTAAGTAACAGTTTATAGAAAAATGAAAAAATTCAAAATTATATAAACTTTTTAACAAGTTAAGTTTGCAACACTATACAAACAACAGAAAAAATTTGGGGGAATTTCCTACAAGTTTGAAATTTTCAAACATTTATATCTTAAGTTCGACTTGCTCGATGATCAGGGTCCAAGGGTTCCCTGATCTTGAGGGCCCAGGTGCATAGCACCGCCTAGCCCATTGGTAGCTACGCCAATGGTAATATTAATATCATTTGGATCATTCTCTCCTGTATAAGGTGAAATGCAATAATAACATGGGATGTAGTTTCCTCAGATGCTAAACCAAAGAAAAAAAATATCCCTTAATAAACTTAGTTTACATGGATAAAAATTGCTGGCAAAATACCAGTATTAATCCTCTCTAGACCAATCACATGATTAAATGGCTAGAAAAGGGGGTGGAATTTTTGTATCCACTTTGCTGCAATTCAAATGGGGAGAAAAGAGAGTTTGTTTTCAAATTTTCCCATGATTACACTGTGACCAAGATTCATTTGTTCAAAGCAGATTTCTAGAATCTGCTCATTGGACGACAGAAGAAATTGAAAAATGGTTTTTAAAAGTGAAATGTACAGTTAAAAATACATTTTTTTTTAAAAAAAGAAAAGAATACAAAAAAATTATTTTATTTATATTCTTTGACAATATATAATAAGTTGAAAATATCTTTAACATTTTATAAAAGTGTACCAAAGGATGAGAAATTTACACTCAAATTAAACAGTAACATCGAAATTACCATTTTTAACTTCATAATAAATAAATCATGCATTTAAAATTTGATCAAAAGTTTTATACCTTCATGTCTTTGTATAAGCAAAGTAATAAACATGAATGTAGAATAAATTAGATATTTTATTTTTCACCATTATCTGATGGATAAATTGAAAATATTTGTAACTTTATTTTAAAAATATTCCAATGGATTAAATCTTCAAATGGTGATTTGCCTTTAACTAATGATGCAGCTATGAAAGAGATAAAAGGAAATTGTTACCTATTTAAAGGGAGGGGGGGGGGGGAATCCATTAGGGATTGCTTATGGGGCACACACATATTTATTACATTTAGTATCTGAAAAGAACATTTCTTCCTTGTCTTTAAATGTTGTGGCGAGATGTTCATAAATATCTATAAAGCTTTCAAAGTTTATACAATGAGGAATTCCCAGAGTTTAAAGCATTCATGTGTACAATGGTTATCACTTGTTTGTAGTTGGAGCATCAACTTCTAACTTGATCTTTAACTTCTGTGTTTGTGTATTTTTTTATAAATATAATCTAAAAGAGTTGTGATTTTACTGTATTTTTTACTGATGCATCATTACTTAAAGACATTACTTTTTTATATTACTATACACACATGTATATATATCTTTTAAATTTACTTTTTTGTGTTTGTTTTTATAAATCAAATCATTACAAAAAAAAAAAATGAGATTTCTATAAATACTTTTATCTTTAAAAGATCTTTATTGTGAAATTTTCTTCGTATTATTTCAAGAATATTTCTTTATCATGCTCTGTTTAATAAAATTTCAATCCTTTTTTTTAAAAACATCATTTTAAAAAGATGGCAGGTATATAATATTACTATTGGACCTTTTTCTTTTATCCAAAAATGTGGTTTGCAGTTTGAGTGTTATCGTGTAATGCAAGCCACAAAGACAGCCTTAAACTGAATTTTTAACTTTTAATAAAAATGAGTGTAGAGACAGAAAGTCTTGTTTTTGATTATAACATCTTGACTTAATATTGTTAGTTGAATAATTTTTATGTTTATTTTTAGAATTGTTTGCTGTATACTTTGACAAAAACTAAAAATGAAAGTTTTCAAAAGAAAAGTGAAAAGAATTGCTACTTATGATGTATATTCATAGCAATATTTCAAACCATATGTTAATTATAATTTTTAAGTGACTAATGACATTCCATGCAACATAATGCATTGACTCTTTGAAATACACCTCACTTTTGATCTGCATTTAATTTTAACTATTATATTTGATGTATATTATTTTGCAAAGTTAAGATTTATATCACATGTATTCTAGTACTTTATAAAGTAATGTACAAGCAATATAACTTCTGAATTATAATTTTTTGGAATAGGATTTTCATATATGATTATTTTAAATTTCTTGTTAAAATGCATTTAAATTAAACAAATTAATAAGCTTTGTATATTTTGCAAACAAATGAAAAGCATTACATGAAAGAAACTGATCTAAAGAATAGTAAAGAAATTAATATGCTTTAAATTATTTTTATTTATTGTAAATTGAAATAATTAGTTTCATAAGCTGTTACCTTTTTTTAAAATTTCTTTATGCCTTTTAAAATTACAAAAACTGGAAGATATTTGTTCAAAAATTATAGTTGCATGATCTTGTGTAACCTATACTATTAAATGATCATTTAATGTTTTGAAGAAGGAAAACTTTAATTGAATAAATACAACTTATACTTATTCACTTACAGTGGTACCTCGACATACAAGTTTAATTCGTTCCGCAACCTTGCTCGTATCTTGAATTACTCGTATCTCGAAGCAAATTTCCCCATACAAAACAATTTAACTACCATTAATTTGTTCCAACCCCCAAAATGTCACCCCAGTTTTGTTACGTGGTTTTGAATAATAAAAACGTATTTATAAATGGGACAAATATTTATTGTACAAAAACAAAAAAGTGAATGTAAAGATATAAATTAGATATCCTCACTGGTCTTTGCCTTTTTTGTTACATTTTTCTTGCTTTCACCTGTAGGCCGTTTAGAAAAAAACATGTCCAAGGAGGTTTGTTTCTTCCTCCCTCTCAGAATGTTCCGGAAATGAGTTAGGCAAGTGTCATTAAAAAGATCAGATGCACGACCTGTTGCAACTTTTTCTGGGTGTTTCTTTTCCACGAACTGTGAAACTCTCTCCCACATTCCTAAGATCTCCTTTATCTCACTTGTAGAAATAACCTCCTCCTCTGACTCCTCGAAACCAATTTCTTGCATAACCTCCGTATGCTGCTGTGACTGTAACTCTTGTGTCTCATGTTTTTCTATAATTTCATGTTTTAATTCAATACTCATCATCTTTTCATTAGCACTTGACTTTTCACAAACTTTCTTCCGATCCATGGTTATAAAAATAAATGAACTGTAAATGTAACACAAAACGCAAACACAACTTATCACAGCGGAAGCACGCTGCTAACTGATTAATTGACTGTGATGGGCACGACCGCGTGGAGTGCGGTGGCATGCTACTACCGGCCGACTTGCTAAACCGAACTCTTATCTCGAATTTCGCTCGTAACTCAAAGCAAAAAATCACTCGCTCGTATCTCGAAAAACTCGTATGTTGGGGCACTCGGTATGTCAAGGTACCACTGTACTTAGTTTTTTTTCCAATTATTATTTAAAAATAATAGTTGTAAAAAAAATTGTTTTGAATTTCTTCTAATGTTGAAAACTTTTTGTTTAAGATTTGTGTGTAAAGCTACTAAAACTTAGGTTAAATTGAGTTGGATATAAACCACATCAAAAATGTCATTCTCCATTCATTTGAAAGCAAAAACTTTTATTCGGTATTAATTAGATCTGTATGTTAATTTTCTTTTAATAATATTTTGTTCAGACTTTCTCTGAATTTTCATTTTTACCCTTTTTAATTTTAGATTTCCACCTCTTCGATCAGGAGTTCCAATTGGTTCTGAAGATCTCTTTGATAGTTTACCTCAAGAATTTGACTGGAGAAATGTCAGTGGAGTTAATTATGTCTCACCAGTCCGTGATCAAGGTCAATAGTGTTAAGAAATTATTTTATATTTATAAAAAATTATACTGTAAATCTGTTTATTCATTAATAGTCAATGGGAAATATTTTTGCCCATGTTTTGAATGTATATTTATTTTAGATTTCTGTTTGATCTGAAATGCTGTCTTTTTTAATTAAAATTATTTTACTCTTGACATTAATCTGAATATTAAAGTATGAAATATTTTGAATGAAATACCTATTTCTTCTTATGAAAAGTATGGATAATATCCCTTGTTAATATTTATGATTATTCTATGGAAGTATTACTAATTGTACTGCCATAGTTGCAGGCTGTTTTCCTTATTTTTAAAATGTAGGAGCCAAATTCAGAAAAAATGCTTCTGAATGAATATAAATTTTTGTAATTATGGCAGATATTTTTATTTTATATTCAATTAGATAATGTTTCTTGATAACATAGATGATATAATCAATTTGATATTAAAGTAAAAGATAAAATATTAATATGAACAGGAAAATAACAGTTAATTAAGAAAGAGCATATTGAAATAGAACTGCCCTTTTGTATAATAATCAAGTCAAAATATTTGCTCATGTTGGAATATTTTTCTACTTAAAATATTATTCTTAAATCAAGTCTTTTACTTGATATCTAACAAAGGTGACCTTAATATGATAATCAATTAAAAAATAAATTACGAGTATTTTTTATAGAATCAGAATAGAGTAAAAGCTTAAAACTGTGGAAATACTTTGCTAGTCATCCAAACTGCAACATGAAGGAAGCATCCAATGGATGGATCTGAAATTTGTCATATTTTATACCCTATAAGACATACAAATAATTAGTAATGCAGATGCAAATAAAAGGCACTTACAGCCTCATTTACAATGTTGGCAATTGTTTTGGCTTGAGAGGCCACATTGCAGAGTGGGGATACTGGAGTGTAGCACTTTTTTAAAATGATTGAGTTCATTTTAAACACATTTTCTATATTTGGTTTTCTGTCTTGATGAGCCTTGAAAAACTCTTTTGTGGACCACATGTGGCATGCAGGCCTCTATTTGCCCACCCCCTGACCTACAAACATTATTTAATGCATTAGAACATTGTTTTTAAAAATTGAAAATGTCTTTTTTGGCCGTCGCTTTTTCTTTCTTTTTACATATAAAAGCTATAGTTTGCCTTATTGAAGAATATAGAAATTAGCTGATTATATTTCTGCATTTGACATAGGGGTAAAATTATAACAAAGACTATGGATTATTATTCAGTATGAATACTTGAAAACTGGTGTTGGGCAATATCAAGCCACAATAGTGTAAATTTGACTTGAGTGGGAGTAGAAGAAATATATTGACTGATGGTAGGATAGGACTTTCAGCCCTGAGACCTTACAAAAATGATACTGGATTTTATTCCTGCATCCACCTAATATGCATTGCTAGTATATTCAACACAGTCGCTGATCTTTTTGAGTTTATTTCTGTCTCTTAGTTTCAGGGTTTGTCTGTGGCCAAGCTTTAACACTTTGATTGCTTCAGTACTTTTCTGGATTCTAGTTATATATATAGCCAATATTTACAAATGATTTACAGTAAAAATGTTACAAAATTCTTGTATACAGATATGCTTTAAATTTTATCATTGATACATAAATATGGCAAGTAACCAAATTACGAATCTTCTTCTAGTTGGTAGTTAAGATATTAACAGGATAACTTTCAACAATTCATTCATGTTACTTTGATGTGCCTGGTATTCTCATTTGTCACCCATTGGATATGGGTAAATGACTGGCCTCTTACTTTTCCATTACTCTTCCAGTTAAACTTAGAAAAAGTGTGGAAAGAAGATGGAATAATGTACCATAAGAATGTATTAAAAGGTTTTTTCTTATGTTATTGTTAATGCCATCTGCCTAACAGTGTCAGGTAGGTGGCATTCATTTTGGGAAAGGGCTAGTTGTATGGCTGTCGTTAACCATAGCTTTGACCATCATACAGGTGACAGTATAATTTGGTTTGGTTCTACCCCAATTTTGAGGGAGAGCACCTTGGAGGTGGTCAGAGGTCTTCCACCTTTTTTCTTTTAAACACTGAAAGGTGTTATTTGTTGCCAGCCATTGCAATACTAATTTTGTCTTTCACAAGTTGAACAGAATTGCTATTTCAATTATTTTTACTCTCATATTTAATGTTATTTGACCAATAAACTAGGCTTAAATATCTTATGATGTATTGAATATGTCTTCCCGTCATGATGTTACATTTTGGATAACAAGCGATGTATTTTCATTAATTTTTTCCACCTTTTAAATATTAATTTATTTTTATTTTGCTTTTAATTTTTAGAATTTTTAAAAATATTTTTTTTTAATTGTTGTGCTTACTAATATTTTTTTTTAAATTGTGCATCTTGCATAGGAGACTGTGGCAGCTGCTATGCCTTTTCATCGATGGCTATGCTGGAATCACGTCTAAGAATACAAACAAATAATAAAGCTCAAGTTGTATTTTCTCCTCAAGATATTGTTGGATGTTCAAAATATTCACAAGGTTAATAGTATTCTAATTATTTCAGATCTTTAAAGTTATTCAATTTATTTATAACATTTTAAAGGCAAATATTCTTAAAATATGTATGTGAAAAATATATATATAATTGTTTTTTATCTGAAATTTTCTTTGAAAATTGGATATATTATGGAAGTTAAATCATGACTTACTAAAAAAATTTGAAAATCAAATTTAATATTTTAAACAATTTTTGTATGTTTTTTGAGAAGTACATTTTGTTGTATTGTACAATTTAATTGTATTCTCTACTTACCTAGCAGCAATTTGAATAATATGAAGTGAATAAGAATATGTATGTATTTTTTACTTCGAAGGAATTATTGTAATGCTAATTTTTGATTTATAAATACTCAATTTTTTAAACCTGTTTTCTTGAATTAAATAATCTTGATTATAATTTTGAAAGTAGACTTTTTCTCAAGGTATTCAATTTTTATATTTTTTAAAGATCTTGTATATACAGATACTGGTTTATTAAATCACATTTTAATAAATCCACAAATTTCAATGTAGGAAGCATCAGTGGATTTTACCAGTATTTCTGTGAATTGCATGCATTTTTTCATTTTCTGATTTGTCATGATATATGTGATAGTTCATTGTGAAGTATAATTCAAGAGTTTTGTTTTTAACAGTGTCTTTCTTGTGTAAAACTAGAATTTTTTCATAAAATTATTGGTCTGAAATTTTCTTTTGATAATATTGATAGTAAACAATAGCAATTCTTATTTTTAAGGGGGGGAGGGATAGTATTGTAATTTTTTTAGAGTTTTGCAATTTATTAATATGAATAGTTTTCCTTACTTTATGCTTTTACATAACCCTTCAACCATCTGTCAATTTAAATAGCCATTTGGTTAAAAAAGTAAAGGTACCAAATGGCTTTTATTGCAACTTTCAAACAAAGAAAATAATTATAAAATCATATTTCCATAATACATTAATGATCTGTGTAAGGTGAAGTAACAACTATATAATTTTTAACAAATGGATATATGTTGAATACGATTTTCTGTGTATTGAAGCAAATATCTATCATTGTTATTTTTGAAGAATTTTTAGAAGGGAGTTATTCACTCGTTTTTTGTTTTTGATTTAACATTATGGGGGCAAATGTGTATTTATGTTAGTACTTAGTAAAACTTTAAATGATCTTGTTTATGTTGTTGAATATTAAGTTAGAAATTAATAATTATTAGTTAAGTTTTATTCAATTATGTAATGATACTGTATTTCAATATTAAATATAAATACTAATATATTAGTTACTTGCTTGATGCATTATTTTGTTATAAAGCTTATTCATAGCCATAAATATTGAGTTTTGATAGGTTATTTAATTATGATTCTCATAGCACACATGCATGAAAATTATAAATTCTTCCACCTATTAATAGTGTCAATTTTCCCTTCATTACCAAATAAAAGTAATATTTTTAATTGGCTGCAAGGTTATGTACAATAAGGTATTCAGAATAGGGTGGTAATGTAAAAAAAATGCTTATAAATATGGTAAAAAAGGTTCATAAAAGGAGCCAATAAGGATATTTTTGTTTTATCTGCCTAAGCAATTAACATTTTTCTTTTTCTTTTGTACAGTGAAATAAAGGAAATATTGATCTGTGTTGGGTTTGTATCATACAGAAGTTATTACATGTTGGAACCCAGTAATATTAATCATAGTATTTTTTTTTTCTAAAATGATTTGATTTTGTATCATAAAACGAAACATACATATGAAGAATATCAGTGATGTAATATATATTTTACCAAATGGTATAATTATATATAATGTACAAGATTGGATTAAAAAGGATATTTTACTTTCATCTTGTTATGCTGTTAGTGTATGCTTTGCTAAAATGTCAATTTATTGGTTGCATTCGACTATCTTGTTTATAACAAACAATAATATAGCCATCATCAAATTAATGCATTTTAGTTTAAATTAAAGATGTTTATATAAAAAATATATAGTTATAAATTTTTCAACTTGGTTATTTTTCTTGGTTACTATAGAAATATTAGAATCATATAAATATAATGTATGCAACTATTATTTTTTTTTTACCAGGATGTGGGGGAGGATTTCCATATTTAATAGCTGGAAAGTATGGTCAAGATTTTGGAGTTGTTGCTGAAGAATGTTTTCCCTATGAATCTAAGGATGGTTCTTGTCATGAAAAAAAATGTAAAAGATATTATGTTGCTGATTATAAGTATGTTGGTGGGTTTTATGGAGGGTGAGTTCTGATAAAATTCTGTAAATTTTGTTTGATATTATTTACTTTGTGGATTTTAATACAATCAGAGGTATGTTATCATACAATTATGAAAATAGAAGTTCATCTTATGCAGATTTTTTTTTATTTATATAAAGGATAATTTAGAAAATTTCCTTAACTCCTAAACAGTTTCAATATTTTTCCACAATTCAGTTTTAAAGTGTCGCATTTTTTTAATTAATTTTACAATTTTAATTGGAAAAATATTTTTAAATTAACATTCCATTCCTAATATTTAAGCATTTGGGATAACTTTTTTACTTAAATTAAAACAAGTGTTTTTAGCTATAAGCTGTCTTTTCCTCCTACATGACTGCTTAACAAGGAAGCTACATTTAGAGTAAGTACCAAAAAAAAAAATACAATTAATATAAAAAAAGTACCATTACTTTTTTGATAACATTTATTTACCCTCTTTTAGTGGACAGCTATTACCATCTTATATACTATTAATTTAATATTAAATAGAAAGGATAGGGTAAAACAGAGAAATGAGATTGCCTGTACACTGTACAAGCAAATCAGTAGCTACTGGAACACAGTGCCTGTATGGCATACTGGCAAAACTTGGAAGGAGTTAAATGAAATTGTTACTAACAAAAAATATTCATGTTTAAAATTACTTTGGGGGGAATTATTTTGAATATTTAATGATGTATTCTAATGTTATCTAATTAAAGTGTTTATTTAATTTTTTTTTTTTTTTCTTCCTACAAAATGAGATTGAGCTGTATGAGATAAAGTTTTAATTCATTATATTGATGCCATTTTTTATTATGTGTATATTATATTTCACTGGGCATGCATTGATGAATAGAAAATTTTAAAATTAGTTTTTGCATGAGCTTTTTAAATATCCATATACATAGCCATATTGAAATATAATTTTTTGTAGTATGTTAAAAGCTGTAAGAATATTGTGACATAATTTTTGTCACAAACTATTTTTTATTTGAATCCCACATTTCCTTAATTATGAATGTAGATGATTTAATTTCTAAATTTCAAGGATAATTAGAATATGATAACATGACTTCTTAGAAAAGAAGATAAGCTTTTGTTATGAACAATGTGTGTATATATACACACTAGCTGTTACCCGCCTGCTTCGCTGGGTATTTCATGATGTTTTATAAATTTTTACTGCTTATATATATGTATAAATTATTGATATCTAAGTCCTAGCATTAAGAATTCGATTGAATTGAAAAATATACTTATACCTGTAACTGTCACCTGTTGATAAAAAAAAAAAGGGCAGAACTCATCTAATTTGTATTTTCTAAAAATCTCTAAAATGGAAGCATAGAATGATGTTTGCTCTTTCGTAACTCAAAAACCAAGTGGATTCCTGCAAAACCAATTTTCGGTGGATCTCTACTCCGTAAATTGAACATGCAAGCCAAATTTCAAGTCTAAATTGAACAGAAAAAAGCAAAAGTTTTACTATAAATATCCCCATAATCCCGTTGAGAGCTGTTTTCCAAAATTACTGCTCTTAGCGGATTTCAATTCAACAAAAGAAAAATGCAAACCAAATTTCATTATTATAGTCCTTGTAGCTCAAAAAAAGTAATTTTTTTTGTCAATGCGTCCCAGTAACCCCCTGCAACCTCCCAGAACTTGATTTGCTTAAAATTTATTCTTAGTGGATCCCTATTCAACAAAAGAAACATGCTTAACAAATTTCAAGTATATGGGTCTAACAATTAAAAACAGGAATTTTTTTCTGTGACTTCTCTTGACCCCTCGCAAACATCTTCGGGGTCAATTTTCATTTTACTCTTTGTTAGAGGAACTCTATTTCATAAAAGGAACATGGCTACCAATTTTCAAGCAGGATGATCAAGTAGTTTAAAAATGGAAATATTTATCGATTACGCCTCTTGATCTCCCGAAATTAAACTTAGTAGTTGATATTCGCGAAACCCATTTTGTAGCGGTTCTCTACTTTACGAAAGGAATCTGCTTATCAAATTTCAAGACTGTACGTCTAACAGTTTAAAAATGGGAATAATTTTCTATAACGCCACTTATGGGCCTGTTTTCACAAAACCCATTTTGTAGGGAATTGCACTCTATGAAAGGAATCTGCTTAACAAAATTTGAAGACTGTGCATCCAATTAATTAAAAATGCAAAAAAATTATCAATAACGTCCCTTGAACCCCCGCAACACCACCTAGGGGTCGATTTTCACAAAACACATTTTGCAGTGTATTTCTATCCTATGAGAGGAATCTGCTAACCAAATTTCAAGACTGTGAGTCTAATAGTTTAAAAAAAGAAATAATTATTTATATCTGCCCTTAACCCCCCGCAACACCCCTTGGGGTCAATTTTCTCCAAACCCGTTTTGTAGCGGATATTTACTCCATGAAAGAAACATTCCTACCAATTTTCAAGCAGGTAGGTCAAATAGTTTAAAAACGAAAATATTTATCTCTTACGCCACTTATTCCCCTGCAACGCCACTTAGAGGTCTGTTTTCACAAAACCTTCTTATAGCTGATCTCTACTCTATGAAAGAAATCTCTTTATCAAATATAAAGACTGTGCGTCTAATAGTTTAAAAATGGAAATAATTATCTATAACGCCCCTTAAGTCCCCTCAACGCCTCTTGGGGCAATTTTCACGAAACCCATTTTTAGCATATCTCTACCCTATGAGAGGAATCTGCTTACTAAGTTTCAAGACTGTACGTCTAATAACTTAAAAATAGGAATTTATAACGCCCCTTAAACCCCCTCCCCCGCAACACCCCTTGGGGTCAATTTTCCCAAAACCCATTTTGTAGCGGATATTTACTCCAGGAAAGAAACTTACCTACCAATTTTCAAGCAGGTAGGTGAATTAGTTTAAAAACGGATATATTTATCTATTATGCCCCTTAATCCCCCGCAACGCCACTTAGAAGTCTGTTTTCACAAAACCCGTTTTGAAACTGATCATTATTCTACGAAAGGAATCTATATATCAAATTTAAAGACAGTACGTCAAATATTTTAAAAATGGAAATAATTATCTATAACGCCCCCTAAGCCCCTGCAATGGCACTTGGGGGTCGATTTTCAGCAAACTCATTTTGTAGCGGATCTCTACTCTCTGAAAGGAATCCGCTTACCCAATTTCAAGGTTGTACATCAAGTAGTTTAAACATGAAAACAATTATTATTAAAGCCCTTAACCCCCGTAACGCCCCTTGCGTTTCGAATTTCGGAAAATCCTTTCTTAGCTGATGTCTACTCTATCGAAGGAACATGTCTACCAAATTTCAAGTCTGTGGGTTGAATAGTTCCAGAGATTTCGTGATTAGTCAGTCAGTCAGTGAGTGAGTGAGTCGCTTTTCTCCTTTATATACATGCAAAGGTATATTAACACTTTCAAATATTTGGTTACTGAAAGATTAATGATAGGTAGGCTATCAGGCAACAAACAGAAAACTGCAAGAAATTATACATAACATATTTGATCTTCAATAGTATGTGGATCAAAATGAAAAAAATTTTGTGCGGAATTGTTGCTGGCGTTAGAGTAAAGCTGAATCAATGAATCAGAACAGAGTAGTTCTTAGATTGTGGTCCATGGACCCCTAGGGGTCTGTGGAGGTCCTTATTTAATGTTAAGATTTCCCTCTTTTACAGACTTTGAAAGGCGTGGAAAAATTGAAAGATGTGTCATCCTAGGCTAGATCACTAAATTGCCTCCATTGAAAAAGCTACTAGAATATGTATTTCTATCTAGAATATTAATTTAGTTTTAAGTAGATTTTAATTAGAAGTTTGCTGTTTTCTGAAAGGGAAAAAGAAGTGTTAAAAAACTGTACAAGTAACAGAGGCAGTCTTAGGATTATTGTGGAACCTTTAATTCACTCAGCCATAGGCTGGGAATTAGAGAGGGGTTTTCAAAATCTTGGGGGGTCCATGATGATCAAAAGTTTAAGAAACTTAAGGCCACATATATAACTTCTGACATGCAAAAACCTCTTGGTTTTGAGAATTTTTGCTGCTCCTCTGACCTGATTTGAGATTGTCTGATTTTCACTTACTTCCTAAATTTAACAAACATCGTCAAGGGCAACATTTTTTTTTTTTAATTTTGCTGAACAGTGATTGGTTTAATCATTGAGATTCTTCTTTTTGCTAAAAAAACTTCAATTCCTTGGACCAAACAGTACAATAAATGCCTCTACAAATAATTTATAAAAAAAAAGATATAAATGCATCTTTGTATACCGAAGGTCATTCATGCTTTATGAAAACGATTTTGATAGTTAATTTTTATCAATAAATACTGTATTTTTTGTGGCAATTTTCTTCTATCTGATAGCCATGATTCTTTACAATAGCTCTAACTCAAATTTTTCATGAAAGTGAACATTTTCTTAGTACTGTCATACAAATTTTATCCTCTTGAACTGTTTTCTAAAATCCACTCAGTGTTCTTGGATACCATTTTCCTAAGGCTCATTTTAATAAAATGAAAGCACAAAAATCCATTGGAGAAGTGTAAGAGGATTTTACACATTTCATTAAATAGGATACACTTTATTCCTGTTTCCAAATCTTTCTTTGCAAAATAAGCTGCAGTTGACTTAGACACATGACTAGCGGCTTTGTCTGTATGAAGCTCAACTTTATCAATGTCTTTTCCATATAAAGTTGGAATTTCTTCTTCAAAAGTATTCTACTGATAATAGAGTGAATTAATTATGGCTTTACTTGAGATTTTTTGATTTGCCATTGTTAGAAAATCCTGCAACTATCATGAATCCCACTTTTAGCTTTACTGTATACTGACAAAAACATTTCATGCGGTCATTTTCATCAGTTGAACAATAGAATGTTGATCTTTTTTTTTTATTACAGTCACTTAAATATACTCTGAGTCTTATCACAAAGTCTCATTTTTCAGAAGATATGTATTTTTTATATAATTTTCTACAATTTGCTTTTCTTTCAGCAATACATTTTAAAAAAGAAGACAAACTTTTGTTTAATCATCTTACTTAGCTTTAAATTTTTATGAATGACTTTACTTATAGTGCCGGAATACATTTTCCTAGATTTGATCCAATGAATCTTTATGTCAACGGATTTTCTTTTAGGATCAGAGACTTCACTTTCTTGATAGTTGCCTTCATTCGAACAGTCTTAGGATGAAGTTTCATGATGATGTTTTAATTTTTCCTTTCATATAAAAATCTTTTATCTTTCAAATTTGATACATTATAAATACCTTTTGTTAGAATGCAATAATCGAGACTTTACACTGCTTTATAATTTTTTTATACAAATATTTCTCTTTGGAAAGCGTAGCTACATAACCTTTGAGCCATATATCAGTTTTAGGAACTATTTTTAAAATAAATCTTTTATGTTGTGTTATAGTCAAAAGAAAACTTTAGCAGACAATTATTCTGAAGTTTCCAAAGTCTTATATATCAAAATGCAAACGAGGAAATAAATTACAAAATTGTTTTCATAATGTGTGAGCAACTTTTTGTATACTAGATTATCTTCACTGTACTTTTATAAAATTTAATTAAAAATAGGGAACCTTAATTTCTGACACCTTCTTATAAATTTCAGTACATCTTTTTAATTGCTTCATTCTAACATGTAGATTCATATAAAATTAATTTTTGTTTTTTTATAATTGAACACATTTTTCTATAAAAATTACATTCTAATGAAGGAGTTGTCTCCTATAACGAAATTTATAAAATATATTCTATGGTTATAAACAATTGGAATTATACTATGAGAGTGAATGCTCTGACTGAAAACACATGAGGCTTGTTCTAACTGTGATATTGTGAACATTTATAAGATTTTTATTATAAGTCATTAAATTCAAACTGCACAGATCAGTTCAGCAGAAGACAATGAAATTTAATTATACCATGGAAAGGAAGGATCTTATTTACATTGCAGTAATAGTTCAAAAATCTTTTTCAGTATTAGTATTCATTGGAATATTACAACAGATGTTGCATTGTCTTATTCAGTTGCTCGCTGACTTCTGCTTTGATGAATATGAGCTAGTGTTTATTTGTTAAGGAGGCTCAATTATCTACTGTTATTCTTCATCAGCATTCATTCAAGTGATATACGGGTTTAGATAAATATGAACCTGGTAAGTAATATGTCAGAAACACACTTATTGATGTGTTGTCACAACATGTAGAAAAATTTCATATGTATCTACTTGTATGATTGCTAAATTATTATGAAACTCAAATGATTTTCCATTGCCTTTAAATAAATGAACAACATTCTCATTTGGTAGACAAATCAATTATAATGCTGTAATTTTCTGAAATAATATTTTTTTTATAATTTCATTGATTATGATTCTATTTATTTCTAAATTTTCAGGTGTAATGAAGATTTGATGAAAATGGAACTAGTCCAAAATGGCCCAATTGCTGTCTCCTTTGAAGCTTATGATGATTTTTCTAGTTATAAGGGTGGAATTTATCATCACACTGGAATTCAGTATGGATTCAATCCTTTCTTCATCACAAATCATGCTGTCCTGGCTGTAGGCTATGGTTATGATAAGAAAACTGGAGAAAAATACTGGATTGTGAAAAACAGTTGGAGTTCTTCCTGGGGGGAGAATGGTTACTTCAGAATCCGCCGGGGCACAAATGAATGTGGCATTGAGAGCATTGCTGTTGCTGCAAGAATCATTCCTTGAAAATAATGCAGTGTTATATAACTTGTGTTAATAAAGTTTGTATAAATAAATTATACTTTTGTATGTCAAGTATGGATGAGGTTTTATGTAATTGTAAACTTGCACATATTTTTTCCCTGCTTGATAAATTTATATAAACTAGATGTAAAGTAATTTGTGATGCTAATTCAAATAAAAATATTTTTTAAAAAATCTTTGTTTTAATATCTCTATTGTTAAAAATATATATTTCCAATTAGTTGAAAATTTTTATATTCTTGTTTCAAGGAAATAAAATCCTTAGGTCACATTATCCTGTTTTCTATTCTGTTGTCTATCATGTTGGGTTTTGGCCATTGAATGCGTTGATAAATTTTTAACTTATAATCAGTCATCAATAAAGATTATTATTTGTACTCTTAGTACAAAATAATGTTGCATTATCCTACTGTACTCAATATCTGTATAAATTTACTTAGGGCATAATCCAAAAGGGGGGGCTTATTAGGCTGTGGTATGAATATAAAGAATGGGGTAACAGAGCTCAAGTGTCTTGGTCAAATATTTTAAACTTGTGTTGCTTTAATGGAGTGCTAATTCAAACCAATGTTATAAAATTAATATTTCATTTATTTAAGGTATTATTTAGCATGATATTGCAATATATATAAAATATCCCTCATGATTAACACATTGCATTTTTTTTTTTACTCATAATGCAAGGATAGTATCAAAATCGGGTAATTGTATATAAAAATTGTTTTTTAGTATTTAATCCATCATTATTGCCAATATACTTTATTTATTAATTGCATTTTATAGCCATGCATTGTTTTTTTAAGTTTGTTTTCTGTATCAATATATATATTTTGAAATAATTTTCTTGAAAATAATCACAACAGTCAATCAAAAATTAGTTTCATCCTTATGTACTGCTTCATGAGTTTTTTATTTAAAATTTTCTCATTTATTTCAAATATTGAAATGTAAATTTTTAAACTTATATTTTATTGCTTTCAAAAATTTAAATGAACAAATATACAAATTGTTATTCGTGCAAGGATAAGGGTTCTGGAAAGTAGTATGTTATCAGTTTTGTGCCTTAAATTGTCATTCTGTAAATAAATATACTTTTAAATTTTCTATTTTCTGGTTTTTATTGTTTTAGCTCTTACAAATTGTCAATCTGAAAGCAATATATATGGTATAAATATGTCTTCTGATATTATAAAATCAATGGATTATACTATGTTTTAATGAATTATTTAAAAAATAATCAGAGAAACAATTTTTCTCTTTCAATGAAAGAAATTATGTATCTGTTTATAAATTTTAGAACAGATGAATATGGATAAAAAATTATTTTTTAAAGTAGTTTTTTTTTGTATTTTAATTAAAATTGGTGAAAAACTTTATAATTATAAATATAAACTTGTTTTTAAATATTCATAACTATGATTTTAATGTGTGTAGCTTAACAATTATTCAACAAGAAATTTTCAATCTATGAAAAGAATATCTTTTCAATATTTCATAGATCCATTAATCAAAATTATGTAATAAAATGTTTCTATTAGAGAAGCAACTAAAGAATATCTTTTAAAATCTTTTTTTTTGTTTAATGAATTTTTGGAATCAAACCCCTTATAATGCACAGTATTCATGACATTAGCATACAAGTATATATTCCACTTTATTACGTTAGAAGTTTAATTCTACCAGAAATGTGGGGGGAGGGAAATTGATATGCATTTTTAAAAGCTATACTGCAATATTTTTAGTTATGCTCAAAGTTTCACTCGTTCTAAATAATAATTTTCCTCGCAGATAAAGGTTTGGATCTCTCTCTATAAATTGTTATTTAATTTAATTTCATCAATATCTTATTTAACAGTTTCTCATACAATAATATCAGGATAATTTTTATCTTCGATGATTCTTTATTTCCTCTAAAATTTATTCTGCATGTTATGAGTTTCATTGTTCAATATGTAACTATGTGTGCTTCAATTTAAACCACACATTCATATCTTGATAGATTAAAATTTTTGTTTTGATTGATTAGATATTCATCACACATAATTGTTTTGTATACGTAAATTGTAAGAGTATAAATTAATCCATTTTTTTGTACCAGTGATGCAACTTTACAATCTGAATAAAGATGAAATTGATGACATGTCATAGTATTGATTTACTCAGCATCTCTAAATACATTACAAGCTGTCAGAAGTTTTAGTATTTTGATTTTATTCCCTATGTTATGGCTGCTGATTTCAAAAAAATTAAACCTTTTGTTCCTTGTAATAACCCAGCAGAGAAATGGATGAATTGGCATTACAAATACAAGATTTTTCAAAAAGGTTCAAAGTGTCACTAAGAAGACTGATAAGAAGAGCTCTTATACTGAATTTCGTAGGAAAAAAATATGAGCAATGTTTTTTTTAATTCATACTTCATGAAATACTCGGCGAAGTGGGCGGGTAATGGCAACACCTCCTAGATATCCAGGAGGTGCTGGTAATGGCTAGTATATTCATATTTGTAAAGATTTTTTTTTAAACATATGTATTGTTTGTAACTTAACACTGGCGTAGCTAAATTCTGAGTGGACCCTGTATCAAAATTCCTTCGGGGCCCTTTTTTAGATATGAAAACCCTTTTAGTGGGATTGTAGATACACATTTTGGGGCCCTGTATACAGGGCCGGATCGTGACCTTTGGGGACCCTGGCTAACAATATCTGGGGCCCCCTAAATAATTAAAAATTTTGCCATTTTCCTAAGAAAGATTTTATGCGGGAGAAAATTTAAAACATATGAAACTTAAGGGCTTTTTTATTTCAAACAATTTAAATACATTATAATCAATAACGTAATTTACAAAAAAAAAAGCTTTTCTACACTTTTGTGCTGCAAGTTCTTTTATTTGCTCATCACATTTTAAGTCTAGTGAGATTAGTATTAATACAAAGAGGTCATAATTAAGTAAGTCTAGTATTTATCATTGTCCTATACAGTAGAACGTCGTTTATCCAAACTTTTATTATCTGGAGCGTCAAATATCCGTACTAAAGTCCGGATACGTTTTCAGACAGTGCAATGCTCAACAGTTGTTTCGCAGAAGGCTAAAAGTGACGGAAAACCAAGGTGGGGATATTTGGGGAATTTCATTTGTGTGGATTTGGTAAACATCTGCGCGGTATATTAGGTCAGTTTGTTTCCAAGTGAGGGGTGTATACGTGGTCTTTTGTTGAGTTTTCTTGATGTAGAAACCTGGATGGAATGCAATGCAGAAGACTGTGGATTTCAAATGCTAAATAATGACGCGATTTTGACTTCCGTGCAAGAAGAATCCGACCCTGTCGACTCTGAAACAGATGAAGACGAGGACAACAACAACGAAAGTAGCAAGGGTCCATTAAATGCTCCAATCAGCTATGGAGTGGTACGAACAACAATCAGAGTACTGTCCTACTCAACTACTCCTGCTCAAGAGATTTAGAGACCTTGTAGCGAAAAAAACGAAAGTGTACAATGGTACAGTGAAAAATAAGTGATTATTTTCCACACTTAAGGTAAAATTGCGACATTTTGCACTTATTCTGCTTTTTCTTCAAGCACGTTTCCCGCATGGGATGATTTTCAATATTTGTACAGTTTCCAGTATCATATACTGCACAGATCGCATTCAGTTTTTGGTTATCCGAACAATCACGTATCCGAACGGTGTCCGGTCCCAATTGATTCGGATAAACGACATTTACTGTATTTCTATATAGGACATTTTAGAGAATGCACGCTCCGCTTCACTAGTAATAGGGAGCAGTGGCGCACACAAGGGAGGATGTCTTGGGGGTCCATAGGCCCCCAAAGCCCTTGAGGTTTTTTTTCGATTGATGATAATCCTATTTATATATAACGTAAAATTTAATGAAGTACTTGTAATGAACAATTTATTTTTTTAATTAATACTAATTATTAATTCAATAATTTATTTTTTACTGTTTTTTGTTAACAAAATGAGACGAATCAATAGTTTGTCTTGAGGTATGATACGAGTTGGGGAACTTTCGACCATGGACTCCCCCCCCCCCTTGAAAATTTTTGTGTGCGCTACTGATAGGGAGCGTTATAAAAATCTTTAAAATGGTAACAAATTTGGAAAAACATCAACAAGTTTCTTTTCAGAAATTAAATTTAAAATATCATTACAAGTATAGGATACCTCGTTTTGTTTTAGATAAGTTTTGAGGTGAACACCTTCATTTACTAAATGTTGGTCTACGTCACCTTAATAGTAATCAATAATAGCGCGTACACTCTTCAGGTGGACGTTCTCCTTACTTTGATCTTGCAAATCCATCAAATTTTAATCTCTCACTATATATTCTGCATACACTTGACTTCTATTTAAATCAAGGATTAGCTTATCTAACGCAACAATAAGCGCGTCCCTTTTATAAATTTTTCTGTATCATGCACAGCTTATTTTGTCGATTTATCTGCAAATTTTGAAACAACCCGTCTCTTGTTCACATCACTATATTCTGTTTCTACACCAGGACTTAAATTTTTGGCTGCGTCTTGATACTCCTTTAGTTTATTTATTTGAATCATCTGCATTGCATTTAAATGTTTTGATAATTAACTAATTTCCTTCACAGAGAGTGAATATTAATGCCGCCCTTTTCAGCTACACGAGGGATTTTGGAGATGGACCTCGTAATTTTGAGCCATGGTCAAGTGACGAGGACGACACTCAGCTGACACCCCTCTCCTAACTACCACACCAAGGGGAGGACACGTTTGAGCTCTCAACAGATTTAATGTTCATCGCTTCCCTACATGGTGGGTCTTTAGTGGTATTAGGCTTGAACTCATGACATGACAACCACGATCCGGTACTTTGACCACTAGGCTACCGCAGCCACTATTTTCTTCACAGATGTCCAAACCAGGAGTTTGTAATTTTTTATTAACTGAAAATTAAATCTTTCAAAAATTTCTTCCTAAAATATAAACAAAATGGCAATTTCGAGTTTTGTTAATTTATTTAAAAAAATTACTGCGTTTTTTCGGAAATCAATTTTTTTCATTTCATTGTCTCTAAATGTTTTAAGAATATTTATGTTATTACAATAATTATCTTTTAAGCTTTAATGTTCAGCAAACGGGACATAATAAGCTAATTTTTCTTTTCTTTTAGATGAGCTTGCACACTATTAAATCGACCAGACGTATTGACAGCGTTGTCAAATTTCTGTCCCCTACAATTATCCAATAGCAGTCCATTTGTTTCTAAAAATTCTTGTAGAGAATGAAATAAGTATAATTCAAGTGACTACTAATCTTTATTAACGAGACACATCTTTCATACACTTTCCCCCGAAAACAATATCGTAGTACAATAGCAATTTGGCCATTGTGGGACAAATTTGGAGTCGAATCCATCACAATGGAATAGTACTTGAGTTAACGTTATTTATTTGAGTTGTAATTGTTTTAATG
>BMAO01031341.1:0-23665 GCA_019973975.1 Trichonephila clavata
TTCAAACCAAACTCAATTTTCTTATTTAAAATCCGACGCTGATCACGAATACATGTAGCGCTTTTCAAAATTTCAATTAGATCAAAAGTTATTGCAATAATAAAATTTCACATTTTTTGGATATTTGGCAGGGGAGACGTCATGAACAGGGAAAAAATTTTCTAACTCCTATTCAAACCAAACTCAATTTTCTTATTTAAAATCCGACGCTGATCACGAATACATGTAGCGCTTTTTTTCAAAATTTCAATTAGATCAAAAGTTATTGCAATAAAAAATTTCACATTTTTTGGATATTTGGCAGGGGAGACGTCATGAACAGGGAAAAAATTTCTAACTCCTATTCCAACCAAACTCAATTTTCTTATTTAAAATCCGACGCTGATCACGAATACATGTAGCGCTTTTCAAAATTTCAATTAGATCAAAAGTTATTGCAATAAAAAATTTTCACATTTTTTGGATATTTGGCAGGGGAGACGTCATGAACAGGGAAAAAATTTCTAACTCCTATTCAAACCAAACTCAATTTTCTTATTTAAAATCCGACGCTGATCACGAATACATGTAGCGCTTTTCAAAATTTCAATTAGATCAAAAGTTATTGCAATAATAAAATTTCACATTTTTTGGATATTTGGCAGGGGAGACGTCATGAACAGGGAAAAATTTCTAACTCCTATTCCAACCAAACTCAATTTTCTTATTTAAAATCCGACGCTGATCACGAATACATGTAGCGCTTTTCAAAATTTCAATTAGATCAAAAGTTATTGCAATAATAAAATTTCACATTTTTTGGATATTTGGCAGGGGAGACGTCATGAACAGGGAAAAAATTTCTAACTCCTATTCAACCAAACTCAATTTTCTTATTTAAAATCCGACGCTGATCACGAATACATGTAGCGCTTTTCAAAATTTCAATTAGATCAAAAGTTATTGCAATAATAAAATTTCACATTTTTTGGATATTTGGCAGGGGAGACGTCATGAACAGGGAAAAAATTTCTAACTCCTATTCCAACCAAACTCAATTTTCTTATTTAAAATCCGACGCTGATCACGAATACATGTAGCGCTTTTCAAAATTTCAATTAGATCAAAAGTTATTGCAATAATAAAATTTCACATTTTTTGGATATTTGGCAGGGAGACGTCATGAACAGGGAAAAAATTTCTAACTCCTATTCCAACCAAACTCAATTTTCTTATTTAAAATCCGACGCTGATCACGAATACATGTAGCGCTTTTCAAAATTTCAATTAGATCAAAAGTTATTGCAATAAAAAATTTCACATTTTTTGGATATTTGGCAGGGGAGACGTCATGAACAGGGAAAAAATTTCTAACTCCTATTCAAACCAAACTCAATTTTCTTATTTAAAATCCGACGCTGATCACGAATACATGTAGCGCTTTTCAAAATTTCAATTAGATCAAAAGTTATTGCAATAATAAAATTTCACATTTTTTGGATATTTGGCAGGGGAGACGTCATGAACAGGGAAAAAATTTCTAACTCCTATTCCAACCAAACTCAATTTTCTTATTTAAAATCCGACGCTGATCACGAATACATGTAGCGCTTTTCAAAATTTCAATTAGATCAAAAGTTATTGCAATAATAAAATTTCACATTTTTTGGATATTTGGCAGGGAGACGTCATGAACAGGGAAAAAATTTCTAACTCCTATTCCAACCAAACTCAATTTTCTTATTTAAAATCCGACGCTGATCACGAATACATGTAGCGCTTTTCAAAATTTCAATTAGATCAAAAGTTATTGCAATAATAAATTTCACATTTTTTGGATATTTGGCAGGGGAGACGTCATGAACAGGGAAAAATTTCTAACTCCTATTCAACCAAACTCAATTTTCTTATTTAAAATCCGACGCTGATCACGAATACATGTAGCGCTTTTCAAAATTTCAATTAGATCAAAAGTTATTGCAATAAAAAATTTCACATTTTTTGGATATTTGGCAGGGGAGACGTCATGAACAGGGAAAAAATTTCTAACTCCTATTCAAACCAAACTCAATTTTCTTATTTAAAATCCGACGCTGATCACGAATACATGTAGCGCTTTTCAAAATTTCAATTAGATCAAAAGTTATTGCAATAAAAAAATTTCACATTTTTTGGATATTTGGCAGGAGACGTCATGAACAGGGAAAAAATTTCTAACTCCTATTCAACCAAACTCAATTTTCTTATTTAAAATCCGACGCTGATCACGAATACATGTAGCGCTTTTCAAAATTTCAATTAGATCAAAAGTTATTGCAATAAAAAATTTCACATTTTTTGGATATTTGGCAGGGGAGACGTCATGAACAGGGAAAAAATTTCTAACTCCTATTCCAACCAAACTCAATTTTCTTATTTAAAATCCGACGCTGATCACGAATACATGTAGCGCTTTTCAAAATTTCAATTAGATCAAAAGTTATTGCAATAAAAAATTTCACATTTTTTGGATATTTGGCAGGGAGACGTCATGAACAGGGAAAAAATTTCTAACTCCTATTCAACCAAACTCAATTTTCTTATTTAAAATCCGACGCTGATCACGAATACATGTAGCGCTTTTCAAAATTTCAATTAGATCAAAAGTTATTGCAATAAAAATTTCACATTTTTTGGATATTTGGCAGGGAGACGTCATGAACAGGGAAAAAATTTCTAACTCCTATTCCAACCAAACTCAATTTTCTTTTAAAATCCGACGCTGATCACGAATACATGTAGCGCTTTTCAAAATTTCAATTAGATCAAAAGTTATTGCAATAATAAAATTTCACATTTTTTGGATATTTGGCAGGGGAGACGTCATGAACAGGGAAAAAATTTCTAACTCCTATTCCAACCAAACTCAATTTTCTTATTTAAAATCCGACGCTGATCACGAATACATGTAGCGCTTTTCAAAATTTCAATTAGATCAAAAGTTATTGCAATAATAAAATTTCACATTTTTTGGATATTTGGCAGGGAGACGTCATGAACAGGGAAAAATTTCTAACTCCTATTCCCAAACTCAATTTTCTTATTTAAAATCCGACGCTGATCACGAATACATGTAGCGCTTTTCAAAATTTCAATTAGATCAAAAGTTATTGCAATAAAAAATTTCACATTTTTTGGATATTTGGCAGGGAGACGTCATGAACAGGGAAAAAATTTCTAACTCCTATTCAACCAAACTCAATTTTCTTATTTAAAATCCGACGCTGATCACGAATACATGTAGCGCTTTTCAAAATTTCAATTAGATCAAAAGTTATTGCAATAAAAATTTCACATTTTTTGGATATTTGGCAGGGAGACGTCATGAACAGGGAAAAAATTTCTAACTCCTATTCCAACCAAACTCAATTTTCTTATTTAAAATCCGACGCTGATCACGAATACATGTAGCGCTTTTCAAAATTTCAATTAGATCAAAAGTTATTGCAATAAAAAATTTCACATTTTTTGGATATTTGGCAGGGGAGACGTCATGAACAGGGAAAAAATTTCTAACTCCTATTCAAACCAAACTCAATTTTCTTATTTAAAATCCGACGCTGATCACGAATACATGTAGCGCTTTTCAAAATTTCAATTAGATCAAAAGTTATTGCAATAATAAAATTTCACATTTTTTGGATATTTGGCAGGGGAGACGTCATGAACAGGGAAAAAATTTCTAACTCCTATTCCAACCAAACTCAATTTTCTTATTTAAAATCCGACGCTGATCACGAATACATGTAGCGCTTTTCAAAATTTCAATTAGATCAAAAGTTATTGCAATAATAAAATTTCACATTTTTTGGATATTTGGCAGGGAGACGTCATGAACAGGGAAAAAATTTCTAACTCCTATTCCAACCAAACTCAATTTTCTTATTAAAATCCGACGCTGATCACGAATACATGTAGCGCTTTTCAAAATTTCAATTAGATCAAAAGTTATTGCAATAAAAAAATGTTCACATTTTTTGGATATTTGGAGGGGAGACGTCATGAAAACGGGAAAAAATTTCTAACTCCTATTCAACCAAACTCAATTTTCTTATTTAAAATCCGACGCTGATCACGAATACATGTAGCGCTTTTCAAAATTTCAATTAGATCAAAAGTTATTGCAATAATAAAATTTCACATTTTTTGGATATTTGGCAGGGGAGACGTCATGAACAGGGAAAAAATTTCTAACTCCTATTCCAACCAAACTCAATTTTCTTATTTAAAATCCGACGCTGATCACGAATACATGTAGCGCTTTTCAAAATTTCAATTAGATCAAAAGTTATTGCAATAATAAAATTTCACATTTTTTGGATATTTGGCAGGGGAGACGTCATGAACAGGGAAAAATTTCTAACTCCTATTCAACCAAACTCAATTTTCTTATTTAAAATCCGACGCTGATCACGAATACATGTAGCGCTTTTCAAAAATTTCAATTAGATCAAAAGTTATTGCAATAATAAAATTTCACATTTTTTGGATATTTGGCATGGGAGACGTCATGAAACAGGGAAAAAAATTTCTAACTCCTATTCAAACCAAACTCAATTTTCTTATTTAAAATCCGACGCTGATCACGAATACATGTAGCGCTTTCAAAATTTCAATTAGATCAAAAGTTATTGCAATAATAAATTTCACATTTTTTAGGATATTTGGCAGGGGAGACGTCATGAACAGGAAAAAAATTTCTAACTCCTATTCACAGCCAAACTCAATTTCTTATTTAAAATCCGACGCTGATCACGAATACATGTAGCGCTTTTCAAATTTCAATTAGATCAAAAGTTATTGCAATAATAAAATTTCACATTTTTGGATATTTGGCAGGGAGACGTCATGAACAGGGAAAAAATTTCTAACTCCTATTCCAGCCAAACTCAATTTTCTCATGTAAAATCCGACGCTGATCACGAATACATGTAGCGCTTTTCAAAAATTTCAATTAGATCAAAAGTTATTGCAATAAAAAAATTTCACATTTTTTGGATATTTGGCAGGGAGACGTCATGAACAGGGAAAAAATTTCTAACTCCTATTCAAACCAAACTCAATTTTCTTATTTAAAATCCGACGCTGATCACGAATACATGTAGCGCTTTTCAAAAATTTCAATTAGATCAAAAGTTATTGCAATAATAAAATTTCACATTTTTTGGATATTTGGCAGGGGAGACGTCATGAACAGGGAAAAAATTTCTAACTCCTAATTCCAGCCAAACTCAATTTTCTTATTTAAAATCCGACGCTGATCACGAATACATGTAAGCGCTTTTCAAAATTTCAATTAGATCAAAAGTTATTGCAATAATAAAATTTCACATTTTTTGGATATTTGGCAGGGGAGACGTCATGAACAGGGAAAAAATTTCTAACTCCTATTCAAACCAAAACTCAATTTCTTATTTAAAATCCGACGCTGATCACGAATACATGTAAGCGCTTTTCAAAATTTCAATTAGATCAAAAGTTATTGCAATAATAAAATTTCACATTTTTTTGGATATTTGGCAGGGGAGACGTCATGAACAGGGAAAAAATTTCTAACTCCTATTCCAAAGCCAAACTCAATTTTCTTATTTAAAAATCCGACGCTGATCACGAATACATGTAGCGCTTTTTCAAAATTTCAATTAGATCAAAAGTTATTGCAATAATAAAATTTCACATTTTTTGGATATTTGGCAAGGGGAGACGTCAATGAACAGGGAAAAAAATTTCTAACTCCTATTCCAACCAAACTCAATTTCCTTATTTAAAAATCCGACGCTGATCACGAATACATGTAGCGCTTTTCAAAATTTCAATTAGATCAAAAGTTATTGCAATAATAAAATTTCACATTTTTTGGATATTTGGGCAGGGGAGACGTCATGAAACAGGGAAAAAATTCTAACTCCTATTCCAGCCAAACTCAATTTTCTTATTTAAAATCCGACGCTGATCACGAATACATGTAGCGCTTTTCAAAATTTCAATTAGATCAAAAGTTATTGCAATAATAAAATTTCACATTTTTTTGGATATTTGGCAGGGGAGACGTCATGAACAGGGAAAAAATTTCTAACTCCTATTCAACCAAACTCAATTTTTAATTAAAATCCGACGCTGATCACGAATACATGTAGCGCTTTTCAAAATTTCAATTAGATCAAAAGTTATTGCAATAATAAAATTTCACATTTTTTGGATATTTGGCAGGGGAGACGTCATGAACAGGGAAAAAATTTCTAACTCCTATTCCAACCAAACTCAATTTTCTTATTTAAAATCCGACGCTGATCACGAATACATGTAGCGCTTTTCAAATATTTCAATTAGATCAAAAGTTATTGCAATAATAAAATTTCACATTTTTTGGATATTTTGGCAGGGGAGACGTCAATGAACAGGGAAAAAATTTCTAACTCCTATTCCAGCCAAACTCAATTTTTCTTATTTAAAATCCGACGCTGATCACGAATACATGTAGCGCTTTTCAAAAAATTTCAATTAGATCAAAAGTTATTGCAATAATAAAATTTCACATTTTTTGGATATTTGGCAGGGGAGACGTCAATGAACAGGGAAAAAATTTCTAACTCCTATTCCAGCCAAACTCAATTTTCTTATTTAAAAATCCGACGCTGATCACGAATTACATGTAGCGCTTTTCAAAATTTCAATTAGATCAAAAGTTATTGCAATAATAAAAATTTCACATTTTTGGATATTTGGCAGGGAGGGACGTCATGAACAGGGAAAAAATTTCTAACTCCTATTCCAAACCAAAACTCAATTTTCTTATTTAAAATCCGACGCTGATCACGAATACATGTAGCGCTTTTCAAAATTTCAATTAGATCAAAAGTTATTGCAATAATAAAATTTCACATTTTTTGGATATTTGGCAGGGGAGACGTCATGAACAGGGAAAAAATTTCTAACTCCTATTCAGCCAAACTCAATTTTCTTATTTAAAATCCGACGCTGATCACGAATACATGTAGCGCTTTTTCAAAATTTCAATTAGATCAAAAGTTATTGCAATAAATAAAATTTCACATTTTTTGGATATTTGGCAGGGGAGACGTCATGAACAGGAAGAAAAAATTTCTAACTCCTATTCCAGCCAAAACTCATTTTCTTATTTAAAATCCGACGCTGATCACGAATACATGTAGCGCTTTTCAAAATTTCAATTAGATCAAAAGTTATTGCAATAATAAAATTTCACATTTTTTGGATATTTGGCAGGGAGACGTCATGAACAGGGAAAAAATTTCTAACTCCTATTCCAAGCCAAACTCAATTTCTCTTATTTAAAATCCGACGCTGATCACGAATACATGTAGCGCTTTTCAAAATTTCAATTAGATCAAAAGTTATTGCAAATAATAAAATTTTCACATTTTTTGGATATTTGGCAGGGGAGACGTCATGAACAGGGAAAAAATTTCTAACTCCTATTCCAGCCAAACTCAATTTTCTTATTTAAAATCCGACGCTGATCACGAATACATGTAGCGCTTTTCAAAATTTCAATTAGATCAAAAGTTATTGCAATAATAAAATTTCACATTTTTTGGATATTTGGCAGGGAGACGTCATGAACAGGGAAAAAATTTCTAACTCCTATTCCACCAAACTCAATTTTCTTATTTAAAATCCGACGCTGATCACGAATACATGTAGCGCTTTTTCAAAATTTTCAATTAGATCAAAAGTTATTGCAATAATAAAATTTCAACATTTTTTGGATATTTGGCAGGGGAGACGTCATGAACAGGGAAAAAATTTCTAACTCCTATTCCAGCCAAACTCAATTTTCTTATTTAAAAATCCGACGCTGATCACGAATACATGTTAGCGCTTTTCAAAATTTCAATTAGATCAAAAGTTATTGCAATAATAAAATTTCACATTTTTTGGATATTTGGCAGGGGAGACGTCATGAACAGGGAAAAAATTTCTAACTCCTATTCCAGCCAAAACTCACTTTTCCTTATTTAAAATCCGACGCTGATCACGAATACATGTAGCGCTTTTCAAAATTTCAATTAGATCAAAAGTTTATTGCAATAATAAAATTTCACATTTTTTGGATATTTGGCAGGGGAGACGTCATGAACAGGGAAAAAAATTTCTAACTCCTATTCCAGCCAAACTCAATTTTCTTATTTAAAAATCCGACGCTGATCACGAATACATGTAGCGCTTTTCAAAATTTCAATTAGATCAAAAGTTATTGCAATAATAAAAATTTCACATTTTTTGGATATTTGGCAGGGGAGACGTCATGAACAGGGAAAAAATTTCTAACTCCTATTCCAGCCAAACTCAATTTTCTTATTTAAAATCCGACGCTGATCACGAATACATGTAGCGCTTTTCAAAATTTCAATTAGATCAAAAGTTATTGCAATAATAAAATTTTCACATTTTTTGGATATTTTGGCAGGGGAGACGTCATGAACAGGGAAAAAATTTCTGATTCCTATTCCAGCAAAACTCAATTTTCTTATTTAAAATCCGACGCTGATCACGAATACATGTAGCGCTTTTCAAAATTTCAATTAGATCAAAAGTTATTGCAATAATAAAATTTCACATTTTTTGGATATTTGGCAGGGGAGACGTCATGAACAGGGAAAAAATTTCTAACTCCTATTCCAGCCAAACTCAATTTTCTTATTTAAAATCCGACGCTGATCACGAATACATGTAGCGCTTTTCAAAAATTTCAATTAGATCAAAAGTTATTGCAATAATAAAATTTCACATTTTTTGGATATTTGGCAGGGGAGACGTCATGAACAGGGAAAAAATTTTTCTAACTCCTATTCCAGCCAAACTCAATTTCTTATTTAAAATCCGACGCTGATCACGAATACATGTAGCGCTTTTCAAAATTTCAATTAGATCAAAAGTTATTGCAATAATAAAATTTCACATTTTTTGGATATTTGGCAGGGGAGACGTCATGAACAGGGAAAAAAATTTCTAACTCCTATTCCAACCAAACTCAATTTTCTTATTTAAAATCCGACGCTGATCACGAATACATGTAGCGCTTTTCAAAATTTCAATTAGATCAAAAGTTATTGCAATAATAAAAATTTCACATTTTTTGGATATTTGGCAGGGGAGACGTCATGAACAGGGAAAAATTTCTAACTCCTATTCCAGCCAAAACTCAATTTTCTTATTTAAAATCCGACCGCTGATCACCGAAATACATGTAGCGCTTTTCAAAAATTTCAATTAGATCAAAAGTTATTGCAAATAATAAAATTTCACATTTTTTGGATATTTGGACAGGGGAGACGTTCATGAACAGGGGAAAAAATTTCTAACTCCTATTCCAACCAAACTCAACTTTTCTTATTTAAAATCCGACGCTGATCACGAATACATGTAGCGCTTTTCAAAATTTTCAATTAGATCAAAAAGTTATTGCAATAAAATAAAATTTCACATTTTTTTGGATATTTGGCAGGGGAGACGTCATGAACAGGGAAAAAAATTTCTAACTTCCTATTCCAGCCAAACTCAATTTTTCTTATTTAAAAATCCGACGCTGATCACGAATACATGTAGCGCTTTTCAAAATTTCAATTAGATTCAAAAGTTATTGCAATAATAAAAATTTCACATTTTTTGGATATTTGGCAGGGGAGACGTCATGAACAGGGAAAAAATTTCTAACTCCTATTCCAGAACAAACTCAATTTTTCTTATTTAAAATCCGACGCTGATCACGAATACATGTAGCGCTTTTCAAAATTTTCAATTAGATCAAAAGTTATTGCAATAATAAAATTTCACATTTTTTGGATATTTGGCAGGGGAACGTCATGAACAGGGAAAAAAATTTCTAACTCCTATTCCAGCCAAACTCAATTTTCTTATTTAAAATCCGACGCTTGATCACGAATACATGTAGCGCTTTTCAAAATTTCAATTAGATCAAAAGTTATTGCAATAATAAAATTTCACATTTTTTGGATATTTGGCAGGGGAGACGTCATGAACAGGGAAAAAATTTCTAACTCCTATTCCAGCCAAACTCAATTTTCTTATTTAAAATCCGACGCTGATCACGAATACATGTAGCGCTTTTCAAAATTTCAATTAGATCAAAAGTTATTGCAATAATAAAATTTCACATTTTTTGGATATTTGGCAGGGGAGACGTCATGAACAGGGAAAAAATTTCTAACTCCTATTCCAGCCAAACTCAATTTTCTTATTTAAAATCCGACGCTGATCACGAATACATGTAGCGCTTTTCAAAATTTCAATTAGATCAAAAGTTATTGCAATAATAAAATTTCACATTTTTTGGATATTTGGCAGGGGAGACGTCATGAACAGGGAAAAAATTTCTAACTCCTATTCCAGCCAAACTCAATTTTCTTATTTAAAATCCGACGCTGATCACGAATACATGTAGCGCTTTTCAAAATTTCAATTAGATCAAAAGTTATTGCAATAATAAAATTTCACATTTTTTGGATATTTGGCAGGGGAGACGTCATGAACAGGGAAAAAATTTCTAACTCCTATTCCAGCCAAACTCAATTTTCTTATTTAAAATCCGACGCTGATCACGAATACATGTAGCGCTTTTTCAAAATTTCAATTAGATCAAAAGTTATTGCAATAATAAAATTTCACATTTTTTGGATATTTGGCAGGGGAGACGTCATGAACAGGGAAAAAATTTCTAACTCCTATTCCAGCCAAACTCAATTTTCTTATTTAAAATCCGACGCTGATCACGAATACATGTAGCGCTTTTCAAAATTTCAATTAGATCAAAAGTTATTGCAATAATAAAATTTCACATTTTTTGGATATTTGGCAGGGAGACGTCATGAACAGGGAAAAAAATTTCTAACTCCTATTCAAACCAAACTCAATTTTCTTATTTAAAATCCGACGCTGATCACGAATACATGTAGCGCTTTTCAAAATTTCAATTAGATCAAAAGTTATTGCAATAATAAAATTTCACATTTTTTGGATATTTGGCAGGGGAGACGTCATGAACAGGGAAAAAATTTCTAACTCCTATTCCAGCCAAACTCAATTTCTTATTTAAAAATCCGACGCTGATCACGAATACATGTAGCGCTTTTCAAAATTTCAATTAGATCAAAAGTTATTGCAATAATAAAATTTCACATTTTTTGGATATTTGGCAGGGGAGACGTCATGAACAGGGAAAAAAATTTCTAACTCCTATTCCAACCAAACTCAATTTTCTTATTTAAAATCCGACGCTGATCACGAATACATGTAGCGCTTTTCAAAATTTCAATTAGATCAAAAGTTATTGCAATAATAAAATTTCACATTTTTTGGATATTTGGCAGGGGAGACGTCATGAACAGGGAAAAAATTTCTAACTCCTATTCCAGCCAAACTCAATTTTCTTATTTAAAATCCGACGCTGATCACGAATACATGTAGCGCTTTTCAAAATTTCAATTAGATCAAAAGTTATTGCAATAATAAAATTTCACATTTTTTGGATATTTGGCAGGGGAGACGTCATGAACAGGGAAAAAATTTCTAACTCCTATTCCAGCCAAACTCAATTTTCTTATTTAAAATCCGACGCTGATCACGAATACATGTAGCGCTTTTCAAAATTTCAATTAGATCAAAAGTTATTGCAATAATAAAATTTCACATTTTTTGGATATTTGGCAGGGGAGACGTCATGAACAGGGAAAAAATTTCTAACTCCTATTCCAGCCAAACTCAATTTTCTTATTTAAAATCCGACGCTGATCACGAATACATGTAGCGCTTTTCAAAATTTCAATTAGATCAAAAGTTATTGCAATAATAAAATTTCACATTTTTTGGATATTTGGCAGGGGAGACGTCATGAACAGGGAAAAAAATTTCTAACTCCTATTCCAGCCAAACTCAATTTTTCTTATTTAAAATCCGACGCTGATCACGAATACATGTAGCGCTTTTCAAAATTTCAATTAGATCAAAAGTTATTGCAATAATAAAATTTCACATTTTTTGGATATTTGGCAGGGGAGACGTCATGAACAGGGAAAAAATTTCTAACTCCTATTCCAGCCAAACTCAATTTTCTTATTTAAAATCCGACGCTGATCACGAATACATGTAGCGCTTTTCAAAATTTCAATTAGATCAAAAGTTATTGCAATAATAAAATTTCACATTTTTTGGATATTTGGCAGGGGAGACGTCATGAACAGGGAAAAAATTTCTAACTCCTATTCCAGCCAAACTCAATTTTCTTATTTAAAATCCGACGCTGATCACGAATACATGTAGCGCTTTTCAAAATTTCAATTAGATCAAAAGTTATTGCAATAATAAAATTTCACATTTTTTGGATATTTGGCAGGGGAGACGTCATGAACAGGGAAAAAATTTCTAACTCCTATTCCAGCCAAACTCAATTTTCTTATTTAAAATCCGACGCTGATCACGAATACATGTAGCGCTTTTCAAAATTTCAATTAGATCAAAAGTTATTGCAATAATAAAATTTCACATTTTTTGGATATTTGGCAGGGAGACGTCATGAACAGGGAAAAAATTTCTAACTCCTATTCCAACCAAACTCAATTTTCTTATTTAAAATCCGACGCTGATCACGAATACATGTAGCGCTTTTCAAAATTTCAATTAGATCAAAAGTTATTGCAATAATAAAATTTCACATTTTTTGGATATTTGGCAGGGGAGACGTCATGAACAGGGAAAAAATTTCTAACTCCTATTCCAGCCAAACTCAATTTTCTTATTTAAAATCCGACGCTGATCACGAATACATGTAGCGCTTTTCAAAATTTCAATTAGATCAAAAGTTATTGCAATAATAAAATTTCACATTTTTTGGATATTTGGCAGGGGAGACGTCATGAACAGGGAAAAAATTTCTAACTCCTATTCCAGCCAAACTCAATTTTCTTATTTAAAATCCGACGCTGATCACGAATACATGTAGCGCTTTTCAAAATTTCAATTAGATCAAAAGTTATTGCAATAATAAAATTTCACATTTTTTGGATATTTGGCAGGGGAGACGTCATGAACAGGGAAAAAATTTCTAACTCCTATTCCAGCCAAACTCAATTTTCTTATTTAAAATCCGACGCTGATCACGAATACATGTAGCGCTTTTCAAAATTTCAATTAGATCAAAAGTTATTGCAATAATAAAATTTCACATTTTTTGGATATTTGGCAGGGGAGACGTCATGAACAGGGAAAAAATTTCTAACTCCTATTCCAGCCAAACTCAATTTTCTTATTTAAAATCCGACGCTGATCACGAATACATGTAGCGCTTTTCAAAATTTCAATTAGATCAAAAGTTATTGCAATAATAAAATTTCACATTTTTTGGATATTTGGCAGGGGAGACGTCATGAACAGGGAAAAAATTTCTAACTCCTATTCCAGCCAAACTCAATTTTCTTATTTAAAATCCGACGCTGATCACGAATACATGTAGCGCTTTTCAAAATTTCAATTAGATCAAAAGTTATTGCAATAATAAAATTTCACATTTTTTGGATATTTGGCAGGGGAGACGTCATGAACAGGGAAAAAATTTCTAACTCCTATTCCAGCCAAACTCAATTTTCTTATTTAAAATCCGACGCTGATCACGAATACATGTAGCGCTTTTCAAAATTTCAATTAGATCAAAAGTTATTGCAATAATAAAATTTCACATTTTTTGGATATTTGGCAGGGGAGACGTCATGAACAGGGAAAAAATTTCTAACTCCTATTCCAGCCAAACTCAATTTTCTTATTTAAAATCCGACGCTGATCACGAATACATGTAGCGCTTTTCAAAATTTCAATTAGATCAAAAGTTATTGCAATAATAAAATTTCACATTTTTTGGATATTTGGCAGGGGAGACGTCATGAACAGGGAAAAAATTTCTAACTCCTATTCCAGCCAAACTCAATTTTCTTATTTAAAATCCGACGCTGATCACGAATACATGTAGCGCTTTTCAAAATTTCAATTAGATCAAAAGTTATTGCAATAATAAAATTTCACATTTTTTGGATATTTGGCAGGGGAGACGTCATGAACAGGGAAAAAATTTCTAACTCCTATTCCAGCCAAACTCAATTTTCTTATTTAAAATCCGACGCTGATCACGAATACATGTAGCGCTTTTCAAAATTTCAATTAGATCAAAAGTTATTGCAATAATAAAATTTCACATTTTTTGGATATTTGGCAGGGGAGACGTCATGAACAGGGAAAAAATTTCTAACTCCTATTCCAGCCAAACTCAATTTTCTTATTTAAAATCCGACGCTGATCACGAATACATGTAGCGCTTTTCAAAATTTCAATTAGATCAAAAGTTATTGCAATAATAAAATTTCACATTTTTTGGATATTTGGCAGGGGAGACGTCATGAACAGGGAAAAAATTTCTAACTCCTATTCCAGCCAAACTCAATTTTCTTATTTAAAATCCGACGCTGATCACGAATACATGTAGCGCTTTTCAAAATTTCAATTAGATCAAAAGTTATTGCAATAATAAAATTTCACATTTTTTGGATATTTGGCAGGGGAGACGTCATGAACAGGGAAAAAATTTCTAACTCCTATTCCAGCCAAACTCAATTTTCTTATTTAAAATCCGACGCTGATCACGAATACATGTAGCGCTTTTCAAAATTTCAATTAGATCAAAAGTTATTGCAATAATAAAATTTCACATTTTTTGGATATTTGGCAGGGGAGACGTCATGAACAGGGAAAAAATTTCTAACTCCTATTCCAGCCAAACTCAATTTTCTTATTTAAAATCCGACGCTGATCACGAATACATGTAGCGCTTTTCAAAATTTCAATTAGATCAAAAGTTATTGCAATAATAAAATTTCACATTTTTTGGATATTTGGCAGGGGAGACGTCATGAACAGGGAAAAAATTTCTAACTCCTATTCCAGCCAAACTCAATTTTCTTATTTAAAATCCGACGCTGATCACGAATACATGTAGCGCTTTTCAAAATTTCAATTAGATCAAAAGTTATTGCAATAATAAAATTTCACATTTTTTGGATATTTGGCAGGGGAGACGTCATGAACAGGGAAAAAATTTCTAACTCCTATTCCAGCCAAACTCAATTTTCTTATTTAAAATCCGACGCTGATCACGAATACATGTAGCGCTTTTCAAAATTTCAATTAGATCAAAAGTTATTGCAATAATAAAATTTCACATTTTTTGGATATTTGGCAGGGGAGACGTCATGAACAGGGAAAAAATTTCTAACTCCTATTCCAGCCAAACTCAATTTTCTTATTTAAAATCCGACGCTGATCACGAATACATGTAGCGCTTTTCAAAATTTCAATTAGATCAAAAGTTATTGCAATAATAAAATTTCACATTTTTTGGATATTTGGCAGGGGAGACGTCATGAACAGGGAAAAAATTTCTAACTCCTATTCCAGCCAAACTCAATTTTCTTATTTAAAATCCGACGCTGATCACGAATACATGTAGCGCTTTTCAAAATTTCAATTAGATCAAAAGTTATTGCAATAATAAAATTTCACATTTTTTGGATATTTGGCAGGGGAGACGTCATGAACAGGGAAAAAATTTCTAACTCCTATTCCAGCCAAACTCAATTTTCTTATTTAAAATCCGACGCTGATCACGAATACATGTAGCGCTTTTCAAAATTTCAATTAGATCAAAAGTTATTGCAATAATAAAATTTCACATTTTTTGGATATTTGGCAGGGGAGACGTCATGAACAGGGAAAAAATTTCTAACTCCTATTCCAGCCAAACTCAATTTTCTTATTTAAAATCCGACGCTGATCACGAATACATGTAGCGCTTTTCAAAATTTCAATTAGATCAAAAGTTATTGCAATAATAAAATTTCACATTTTTTGGATATTTGGCAGGGGAGACGTCATGAACAGGGAAAAAATTTCTAACTCCTATTCCAGCCAAACTCAATTTTCTTATTTAAAATCCGACGCTGATCACGAATACATGTAGCGCTTTTCAAAATTTCAATTAGATCAAAAGTTATTGCAATAATAAAATTTCACATTTTTTGGATATTTGGCAGGGGAGACGTCATGAACAGGGAAAAAATTTCTAACTCCTATTCCAGCCAAACTCAATTTTCTTATTTAAAATCCGACGCTGATCACGAATACATGTAGCGCTTTTCAAAATTTCAATTAGATCAAAAGTTATTGCAATAATAAAATTTCACATTTTTTGGATATTTGGCAGGGGAGACGTCATGAACAGGGAAAAAATTTCTAACTCCTATTCCAGCCAAACTCAATTTTCTTATTTAAAATCCGACGCTGATCACGAATACATGTAGCGCTTTTCAAAATTTCAATTAGATCAAAAGTTATTGCAATAATAAAATTTCACATTTTTTGGATATTTGGCAGGGGAGACGTCATGAACAGGGAAAAAATTTCTAACTCCTATTCCAGCCAAACTCAATTTTCTTATTTAAAATCCGACGCTGATCACGAATACATGTAGCGCTTTTCAAAATTTCAATTAGATCAAAAGTTATTGCAATAATAAAATTTCACATTTTTTGGATATTTGGCAGGGGAGACGTCATGAACAGGGAAAAAATTTCTAACTCCTATTCCAGCCAAACTCAATTTTCTTATTTAAAATCCGACGCTGATCACGAATACATGTAGCGCTTTTCAAAATTTCAATTAGATCAAAAGTTATTGCAATAATAAAATTTCACATTTTTTGGATATTTGGCAGGGGAGACGTCATGAACAGGGAAAAAATTTCTAACTCCTATTCCAGCCAAACTCAATTTTCTTATTTAAAATCCGACGCTGATCACGAATACATGTAGCGCTTTTCAAAATTTCAATTAGATCAAAAGTTATTGCAATAATAAAATTTCACATTTTTTGGATATTTGGCAGGGGAGACGTCATGAACAGGGAAAAAATTTCTAACTCCTATTCCAGCCAAACTCAATTTTCTTATTTAAAATCCGACGCTGATCACGAATACATGTAGCGCTTTTCAAAATTTCAATTAGATCAAAAGTTATTGCAATAATAAAATTTCACATTTTTTGGATATTTGGCAGGGGAGACGTCATGAACAGGGAAAAAATTTCTAACTCCTATTCCAGCCAAACTCAATTTTCTTATTTAAAATCCGACGCTGATCACGAATACATGTAGCGCTTTTCAAAATTTCAATTAGATCAAAAGTTATTGCAATAATAAAATTTCACATTTTTTGGATATTTGGCAGGGGAGACGTCATGAACAGGGAAAAAATTTCTAACTCCTATTCCAGCCAAACTCAATTTTCTTATTTAAAATCCGACGCTGATCACGAATACATGTAGCGCTTTTCAAAATTTCAATTAGATCAAAAGTTATTGCAATAATAAAATTTCACATTTTTTGGATATTTGGCAGGGGAGACGTCATGAACAGGGAAAAAATTTCTAACTCCTATTCCAACCAAACTCAATTTTCTTATTTAAAATCCGACGCTGATCACGAATACATGTAGCGCTTTTCAAAATTTCAATTAGATCAAAAGTTATTGCAATAATAAAATTTCACATTTTTTGGATATTTGGCAGGGGAGACGTCATGAACAGGGAAAAAATTTCTAACTCCTATTCCAACCAAACTCAATTTTCTTATTTAAAATCCGACGCTGATCACGAATACATGTAGCGCTTTTCAAAATTTCAATTAGATCAAAAGTTATTGCAATAATAAAATTTCACATTTTTTGGATATTTGGCAGGGGAGACGTCATGAACAGGGAAAAAATTTCTAACTCCTATTCCAGCCAAACTCAATTTTCTTATTTAAAATCCGACGCTGATCACGAATACATGTAGCGCTTTTCAAAATTTCAATTAGATCAAAAGTTATTGCAATAATAAAATTTCACATTTTTTGGATATTTGGCAGGGGAGACGTCATGAACAGGGAAAAAATTTCTAACTCCTATTCCAACCAAACTCAATTTTCTTATTTAAAATCCGACGCTGATCACGAATACATGTAGCGCTTTTCAAAATTTCAATTAGATCAAAAGTTATTGCAATAATAAAATTTCACATTTTTTGGATATTTGGCAGGGGAGACGTCATGAACAGGGAAAAAATTTCTAACTCCTATTCCAGCCAAACTCAATTTTCTTATTTAAAATCCGACGCTGATCACGAATACATGTAGCGCTTTTCAAAATTTCAATTAGATCAAAAGTTATTGCAATAATAAAATTTCACATTTTTTGGATATTTGGCAGGGGAGACGTCATGAACAGGGAAAAAATTTCTAACTCCTATTCCAGCCAAACTCAATTTTCTTATTTAAAATCCGACGCTGATCACGAATACATGTAGCGCTTTTCAAAATTTCAATTAGATCAAAAGTTATTGCAATAATAAAATTTCACATTTTTTGGATATTTGGCAGGGGAGACGTCATGAACAGGGAAAAAATTTCTAACTCCTATTCCAGCCAAACTCAATTTTCTTATTTAAAATCCGACGCTGATCACGAATACATGTAGCGCTTTTCAAAATTTCAATTAGATCAAAAGTTATTGCAATAATAAAATTTCACATTTTTTGGATATTTGGCAGGGGAGACGTCATGAACAGGGAAAAAATTTCTAACTCCTATTCCAGCCAAACTCAATTTTCTTATTTAAAATCCGACGCTGATCACGAATACATGTAGCGCTTTTCAAAATTTCAATTAGATCAAAAGTTATTGCAATAATAAAATTTCACATTTTTTGGATATTTGGCAGGGGAGACGTCATGAACAGGGAAAAAATTTCTAACTCCTATTCCAGCCAAACTCAATTTTCTTATTTAAAATCCGACGCTGATCACGAATACATGTAGCGCTTTTCAAAATTTCAATTAGATCAAAAGTTATTGCAATAATAAAATTTCACATTTTTTGGATATTTGGCAGGGGAGACGTCATGAACAGGGAAAAAATTTCTAACTCCTATTCCAGCCAAACTCAATTTTCTTATTTAAAATCCGACGCTGATCACGAATACATGTAGCGCTTTTCAAAATTTCAATTAGATCAAAAGTTATTGCAATAATAAAATTTCACATTTTTTGGATATTTGGCAGGGGAGACGTCATGAACAGGGAAAAAATTTCTAACTCCTATTCCAGCCAAACTCAATTTTCTTATTTAAAATCCGACGCTGATCACGAATACATGTAGCGCTTTTCAAAATTTCAATTAGATCAAAAGTTATTGCAATAATAAAATTTCACATTTTTTGGATATTTGGCAGGGGAGACGTCATGAACAGGGAAAAAATTTCTAACTCCTATTCCAGCCAAACTCAATTTTCTTATTTAAAATCCGACGCTGATCACGAATACATGTAGCGCTTTTCAAAATTTCAATTAGATCAAAAGTTATTGCAATAATAAAATTTCACATTTTTTGGATATTTGGCAGGGGAGACGTCATGAACAGGGAAAAAATTTCTAACTCCTATTCCAGCCAAACTCAATTTTCTTATTTAAAATCCGACGCTGATCACGAATACATGTAGCGCTTTTCAAAATTTCAATTAGATCAAAAGTTATTGCAATAATAAAATTTCACATTTTTTGGATATTTGGCAGGGAGACGTCATGAACAGGGAAAAAATTTCTAACTCCTATTCCAGCCAAACTCAATTTTCTTATTTAAAATCCGACGCTGATCACGAATACATGTAGCGCTTTTCAAAATTTCAATTAGATCAAAAGTTATTGCAATAATAAAATTTCACATTTTTTGGATATTTGGCAGGGGAGACGTCATGAACAGGGAAAAAATTTCTAACTCCTATTCCAGCCAAACTCAATTTTCTTATTTAAAATCCGACGCTGATCACGAATACATGTAGCGCTTTTCAAAATTTCAATTAGATCAAAAGTTATTGCAATAATAAAATTTCACATTTTTTGGATATTTGGCAGGGGAGACGTCATGAACAGGGAAAAAATTTCTAACTCCTATTCCAGCCAAACTCAATTTTCTTATTTAAAATCCGACGCTGATCACGAATACATGTAGCGCTTTTCAAAATTTCAATTAGATCAAAAGTTATTGCAATAATAAAATTTCACATTTTTTGGATATTTGGCAGGGGAGACGTCATGAACAGGGAAAAAATTTCTAACTCCTATTCCAGCCAAACTCAATTTTCTTATTTAAAATCCGACGCTGATCACGAATACATGTAGCGCTTTTCAAAATTTCAATTAGATCAAAAGTTATTGCAATAATAAAATTTCACATTTTTTGGATATTTGGCAGGGGAGACGTCATGAACAGGGAAAAAATTTCTAACTCCTATTCCAGCCAAACTCAATTTTCTTATTTAAAATCCGACGCTGATCACGAATACATGTAGCGCTTTTCAAAATTTCAATTAGATCAAAAGTTATTGCAATAATAAAATTTCACATTTTTTGGATATTTGGCAGGGGAGACGTCATGAACAGGGAAAAAATTTCTAACTCCTATTCCAACCAAACTCAATTTTCTTATTTAAAATCCGACGCTGATCACGAATACATGTAGCGCTTTTCAAAATTTCAATTAGATCAAAAGTTATTGCAATAATAAAATTTCACATTTTTTGGATATTTGGCAGGGGAGACGTCATGAACAGGGAAAAAATTTCTAACTCCTATTCCAGCCAAACTCAATTTTCTTATTTAAAATCCGACGCTGATCACGAATACATGTAGCGCTTTTCAAAATTTCAATTAGATCAAAAGTTATTGCAATAATAAAATTTCACATTTTTTGGATATTTGGCAGGGGAGACGTCATGAACAGGGAAAAAATTTCTAACTCCTATTCCAGCCAAACTCAATTTTCTTATTTAAAATCCGACGCTGATCACGAATACATGTAGCGCTTTTCAAAATTTCAATTAGATCAAAAGTTATTGCAATAATAAAATTTCACATTTTTTGGATATTTGGCAGGGGAGACGTCATGAACAGGGAAAAAATTTCTAACTCCTATTCCAGCCAAACTCAATTTTCTTATTTAAAATCCGACGCTGATCACGAATACATGTAGCGCTTTTCAAAATTTCAATTAGATCAAAAGTTATTGCAATAATAAAATTTCACATTTTTTGGATATTTGGCAGGGGAGACGTCATGAACAGGGAAAAAATTTCTAACTCCTATTCCAGCCAAACTCAATTTTCTTATTTAAAATCCGACGCTGATCACGAATACATGTAGCGCTTTTCAAAATTTCAATTAGATCAAAAGTTATTGCAATAATAAAATTTCACATTTTTTGGATATTTGGCAGGGGAGACGTCATGAACAGGGAAAAAATTTCTAACTCCTATTCCAGCCAAACTCAATTTTCTTATTTAAAATCCGACGCTGATCACGAATACATGTAGCGCTTTTCAAAATTTCAATTAGATCAAAAGTTATTGCAATAATAAAATTTCACATTTTTTGGATATTTGGCAGGGGAGACGTCATGAACAGGGAAAAAATTTCTAACTCCTATTCCAGCCAAACTCAATTTTCTTATTTAAAATCCGACGCTGATCACGAATACATGTAGCGCTTTTCAAAATTTCAATTAGATCAAAAGTTATTGCAATAATAAAATTTCACATTTTTTGGATATTTGGCAGGGGAGACGTCATGAACAGGGAAAAAATTTCTAACTCCTATTCCAGCCAAACTCAATTTTCTTATTTAAAATCCGACGCTGATCACGAATACATGTAGCGCTTTTCAAAATTTCAATTAGATCAAAAGTTATTGCAATAATAAAATTTCACATTTTTTGGATATTTGGCAGGGGAGACGTCATGAACAGGGAAAAAATTTCTAACTCCTATTCCAGCCAAACTCAATTTTCTTATTTAAAATCCGACGCTGATCACGAATACATGTAGCGCTTTTCAAAATTTCAATTAGATCAAAAGTTATTGCAATAATAAAATTTCACATTTTTTGGATATTTGGCAGGGGAGACGTCATGAACAGGGAAAAAATTTCTAACTCCTATTCCAGCCAAACTCAATTTTCTTATTTAAAATCCGACGCTGATCACGAATACATGTAGCGCTTTTCAAAATTTCAATTAGATCAAAAGTTATTGCAATAATAAAATTTCACATTTTTTGGATATTTGGCAGGGGAGACGTCATGAACAGGGAAAAAATTTCTAACTCCTATTCCAGCCAAACTCAATTTTCTTATTTAAAATCCGACGCTGATCACGAATACATGTAGCGCTTTTCAAAATTTCAATTAGATCAAAAGTTATTGCAATAATAAAATTTCACATTTTTTGGATATTTGGCAGGGGAGACGTCATGAACAGGGAAAAAATTTCTAACTCCTATTCCAGCCAAACTCAATTTTCTTATTTAAAATCCGACGCTGATCACGAATACATGTAGCGCTTTTCAAAATTTCAATTAGATCAAAAGTTATTGCAATAATAAAATTTCACATTTTTTGGATATTTGGCAGGGGAGACGTCATGAACAGGGAAAAAATTTCTAACTCCTATTCCAGCCAAACTCAATTTTCTTATTTAAAATCCGACGCTGATCACGAATACATGTAGCGCTTTTCAAAATTTCAATTAGATCAAAAGTTATTGCAATAATAAAATTTCACATTTTTTGGATATTTGGCAGGGGAGACGTCATGAACAGGGAAAAAATTTCTAACTCCTATTCCAGCCAAACTCAATTTTCTTATTTAAAATCCGACGCTGATCACGAATACATGTAGCGCTTTTCAAAATTTCAATTAGATCAAAAGTTATTGCAATAATAAAATTTCACATTTTTTGGATATTTGGCAGGGGAGACGTCATGAACAGGGAAAAAATTTCTAACTCCTATTCCAGCCAAACTCAATTTTCTTATTTAAAATCCGACGCTGATCACGAATACATGTAGCGCTTTTCAAAATTTCAATTAGATCAAAAGTTATTGCAATAATAAAATTTCACATTTTTTGGATATTTGGCAGGGGAGACGTCATGAACAGGGAAAAAATTTCTAACTCCTATTCCAGCCAAACTCAATTTTCTTATTTAAAATCCGACGCTGATCACGAATACATGTAGCGCTTTTCAAAATTTCAATTAGATCAAAAGTTATTGCAATAATAAAATTTCACATTTTTTGGATATTTGGCAGGGGAGACGTCATGAACAGGGAAAAAATTTCTAACTCCTATTCCAGCCAAACTCAATTTTCTTATTTAAAATCCGACGCTGATCACGAATACATGTAGCGCTTTTCAAAATTTCAATTAGATCAAAAGTTATTGCAATAATAAAATTTCACATTTTTTGGATATTTGGCAGGGGAGACGTCATGAACAGGGAAAAAATTTCTAACTCCTATTCCAGCCAAACTCAATTTTCTTATTTAAAATCCGACGCTGATCACGAATACATGTAGCGCTTTTCAAAATTTCAATTAGATCAAAAGTTATTGCAATAAAAATTTCACATTTTTTGGATATTTGGCAGGGGAGACGTCATGAACAGGGAAAAAATTTCTAACTCCTAT